>JABASI010005838.1:0-11696 GCA_019776505.1 Tomocerus nigrus
TCGTTTTAAAGTCATTTGTTTCGAATGAAGAAATGTAGAATCAATTTTTATTTAATCCAATTTTAGAAGAGCATTCGAATATGAATAAATAGGTAGCTACCTTACAGTACAGAGTAAAGAGCTAAGTGAGTCTCAGCTTGGCCAGTGTAGCCATAATAATATTTTAGAAAGTTGAGTGAGTGAACGAAATAGAGAGACTGACTTTTGAAGGGCTAATCCCTTTCCATTTATACTAGAAGTAACACAGAAATTCTTAACTAGGGGCTTATAACAATATTAGGTTTTAGGGATGTAGAATAAGTACCAGTTGGAAATAGAGCCTTAAGTGCTAGGTACTTAGAAAAATAAATTGAAAGAAGGAAAAGGGATAAGTGCACAGGCGACAGTTGGCTGACAAAAACAAAGTCATAAAAATTAAGAGGTCGACCTAACCGAAGTAATAGATGCATAAATAGTAAGACATCAACAAAATATTTTTCCACTAGAAAAGTAAAAATAAAAATGGGCTTGTAACAGTTAGTACACCATTTGATGCAGTTTTTGCATTGTACGAGTTCTTGGTCGCTCTTCTTTTTAAATATTTTTGGCAAAAGGAAAGCAATTGTGGGTGACAACTTCTTAATAGGGCGAAGATTTAGTCCCATTTGCTTGTCACACATATTCTATTGATAAAAAATTTGTCAACTACCTTTTAGCAAAGCTTAAAATATTGGGTGATCCTTCACGCATGGGTTACTGTTAAATTGTTCGTTTTACAAACGCGTCACAGAACTTAGTATAAATACATTTTCATCATGTACGAATATTACAAATATCTGAATATCAGCTATTAATCGTGCATGAGGCAGTTTGAGAATCTCGTAACCTGCACAGTTACAAACTTGATGCCCATTTGCTGAAGTGGGATCATTTACATACATTTATTTGAATGACAGTAATGACACAAGTGATAAGACCATAGCAAATAGTTGCTATTGCTACATACAAGTTCATGCTATAAAAATATTTTAAAAAGTATGCTCCTTTTCAATATACATGAACCATTTCTACAAATTGCATGGCCAATATTTATGTTAGAGGAATTTAATATTAAAAAATGAGGACATATTATGAGGTAAAACTGTTGTTAACTCCTGCTAGGAAAAATGAATTTGTCCCTTATTAATGTCTCTGATTTTGTTTGTTTTAATTTTAAGTACTAAGGAAATTGAAGATTTTAGTAATGTAAGTTTATTCAATACATAAGTAGGTTACTCATGTCTTGGGTATAAGACCAGCAGCCAACTGTATTGGAATCGCTGATATTGTGTGTTCTCTTTGTATCGGCAATTTTGCATATTTTGACATGTCAATAAGCAAGTATTTGGTATTCAATTTGTTGTGGGATCTAAGTGTTAGTTTCAAAGGTAATTTTATTGTCAATGTGTATGGATTGGAACATGGAATAAAACATTTGATTAAGCTTCCACTTGGTATCGTTTCGACATAAAAATATTGCTTTTCTTATGTTACACGGGTAGTAGTGTTTGCCTCTCGGTATGTAAGACCCGGTTTATTTTTAGTATCGAATAAAATTGTGACCTTTTACTCATAACATCACAATAAACGAATTTGCTGAAATTGCTGAAGACTTATGTGGGATACTACTAATATTTAATTTAGTATACATTAAACAGATTGCCACTAGTCCACTAAAATTAGTACATATATTTGGGATACCTGAATTCCTCAGGTTGTCGCAATACTTCATAGGCCTCGATAGCATCAGAAATATAAGTGGGATGGTGACCAGATTTTTGGACGCTTTAGTGGGTAAGATAAAGTTTGCCATTTAAAAAAATTAAGGAAGTAAATAATAAAATCGCACAGCGCCCGAAAAATGTAGGCATTTTCCACCAAAAATAGGAAAGGGACAAAAATAATAAAATTGGCCAAGGCGCGAATCATTACTACCTACATTTCAGAGGGGAGCAACTGATTTCAAGTTGATACTTTCAGGAATTGCAAGTTTATTGTAACAATGATTCCGTGTTTTTATTTTATTTCCGTGGCAATAGGGAGAATTCAAAGAAATAAACAACCTTTAAAACGGACAACGGAAATTTCATGTTCTCAAATTCTCAATTATGATCCAACTTTGTTATGCATTGTTATTTGTATTTCCAAATTTTTAACACCATTTTCGTTTGTCAATAGTTAATTCATATTCTATTCAATTTAATTTTCAATGGAGTTCTATGATTCTTTGTTTTTCTTTTTACCGTTTTTTTATTTAAGGCTTGAAACAATACAACGCCTGAGGATAGATGGCATTAGAAAACTAGTATATTCCTAACAAAGCTACCTATATCAACCCATGTAAGTATTTGTGAACATTAATTTATCTGAGAAACGAAAAAAACTGCATCCAAAAACATGCTCGATGGATTGATTTTCTTTGTCACATGATTTGATTGGAAGGAGATGATTCATTGGACATCTTAAATCGAATATTCTAATCCGGAAATTCTCATTCCGAACAATGCCGATGTATACCGAACTCAAATTTTGAACAAAAGCTTGAATAAATCCGCTAACTTAATGCACCTGAATTATCATAACAAAATGTGCCCACTGTTGAAATCAAGTTGAGTAATTTTAGCAAAAGTGAAAAAAATAAAGCCCTCCTTTCTCATGTCACTGCTAGAGCTGGTTCTCGAGCGGCTCGATAAGGGATAANTCACTGCGGAACAGAAATACTTACATGCATCATGTTAAATTCATGGTATGGCTTTAAATAATCAATTGTTTACTTGTTCTCAGAGTAAAGTCTAAGAAGTAGTCATAAAATATTCCATGGAATTTTAATGCCGTGAAACTGTTGAAATCATGCATTAGTATTACAGCCAACTTTAGTAAAATAATTCTCTGCAAAACTAAACTTAAATCACACACTTTCGCATCCAGTTCTCGTGTATCGCCAGCAACTAATATTTAATTTAATAAGTACATATGCATTAAGCTGATTGACACTAGTCCGCTGAAATATTGATATAGGTACAATGGGGATACCTGACTTCCTCAGGCTGTCGCAATACAGAATTCACTGTCCTCGATGGCACTACAATTTGAAGTGTTAGGGTGACCAGATTTGGAAAACTGTTATAGTTAAGATTGACAATTTAGCAAAAAAACAAGGAACGTAAATAACAAAAATTTACAGAGCGCAAAAATTTTAGCCATTGTTAATTGGCCAGAGCGCGAAAACAATCGAAACATTTAGCGAGAATTTATTGGGAAGGAACGGGCTTTATTTCGTGCTTTTTTATCACCTTCTTGTCTCCGATTTTTAAAGACGTCAAAAATACATAATCTTTTGATTAACCGTTTTACATTGTTTTAACAATTCTGGTTGCAGTTAAATGCTAATGTAGAATAATAAGCGATATAATTATATTAAGGAATGAATATAAGGCATGAAGGGTAGTGCAAAACGGTAACCGGCATTTTTGTATATACAATTTCGTATATGGGGTGTTGGAATTATCATATCTGAGTGTGAAAGCATCGTATATACAAATGGAAATATCGTATCTAGAATGTAAATGGCAGATAATGTACTTTGCAACTTTATATTTGATCTATGATAGGATATTTTGATTAAAGTTTGATACCAATGTTCTTCTGCTCGAAAAATGGTCAATAAATATCCAAATTTACATTTACATGATAAATTTACGGTTTACATGACCGTAAAAACCGTAATGACCGTTTTATGGAATTTCAAAAAAATGTTTTTTACAAACTTATTAGTACCTACGTTTATGTTTACCGACCGTACAAACTGACTGCAACATAATATACAAAATCTAGATACGATATTTCCATATGCATATACGATATATCCACATCCAGATGCGATAATTCCAACACGTGCCATAAAATTGTCTAAACGCAGGACATTTTGGTTATGGCAGAACAGGGGTTACTTACAGGAACAGGACGGTTCCGCTGAAAGCGGGACGCCTGCCCACCCTTATTGTAAGCAATAGAATTTTTTCCATTTTGAAATGGATTTTTGCTGTTAGAGACAGAGAAACAAGGCAAAGGTATCATTCAACAAAACAATTTTCTTGTGTTTTTATTGAAGAAACATGTTATAGGGTTTATTGCGAAATCCATTTCCACATCAACATCCGGTTGGGACTTTTCTAAGTAATCCTTTGGCCGGGTTAATCCGTTAAACACATCACAGTCTCTTGTCTGGGCACAGAGGCAACAGAAAAAAATAAAGGTCCCCAAGCACAAATAAAATAGTAACATCATAACAATCAGAGACAAAATTAAACATGAGTACCAGGAGCATGAGAAATACAATTGCTAACCATTATAAACTTTGCAAAATATTTAAATATGGACCGTTTACCTTCAATCCTCAGTCCTCTACATTCCATTCTGAAAGAAATAGAGTTGATCGCTATTGCTGGGCCACATTTCTAATATTATATCTAGTTGTATTTTTAGCATATTTAATAATACTGCTGCTACCACTTGTCACCAAAAATTCTACACTTTCTGTTACCCAAACAATGTATTTAATTTTCCTTGAATTTGGCATTGCCATTACGCTATCGTATAATATTCCATTTGTGTTCAGCAATGAAGATACAGTACAGTGGTTTAACTCCATTTTACACAATGATGAGATTCTAAGACGTAAGCTATTTCTCAATAGTTTTAATATTGTAATATACTTAACAATTAAGAATGTCTTGAATGGTTTGCGGAAGACGAGTTGAGGTGATCGGCGAAAATAAGACAATAGTAAGTGCTAAAATCCAGTCAACATGGAGATGACTTTCAACGATGTAATGAATTTTTTGAAAAAAAATGGCTTAAGTAAAAATTTATTTTCCGAGCGGGAAAGCCAAAGATCGAATACGAAGCATACTTTCAACAATCTCATTTGTCAACCATTCCGGACAGCCTTAATTACTGCTCACGGCATTAACATTAAGTGAAATTTTGTTCTGATTTGGACTGTTTTTCTTTTCAGAAATCATTGGAAGCAAGGCACGCCCACGTTCGATTAAATTATTATCTTTTGCTTTTCAGTCTTCTCTTTCTGGCATGTTAGCTATTAATGTTATGGTTGCAATATTGATAATGTATTTAAAGGTAGACCCGATTTATTTATTGATTTCCTTCTTCTCACCAAGCTACAAATTCAATTTTGTAGAAGGGCTTGTGGCATTCACAATCTATTTCCCTTGGATTACACACTTGGGACTTTCCATTACCTTATTCAATTATGTAATGATTTTCTATTTAATATCTACTCTTGGTTGGCTCAAAATTATCACTCCAAACCGAAGACAAATCGACAGATTTTGGAAATCTGATGACATCGTTAAGCAGCGCTTAAGAAATCAATTCAAACGGGCAAAACTTATCTACAACCAACAACTGTATATCAACAACTTGGCGAACAAAACCATAGGACTGTCATTAGCGTTGACATTAGCAGTGGTCCTCGGTGTTTCTGTCACCGCTAATTTTATTTCCATAGAATTGTATGGAGTGATAACAATGCCATTATATCTGTATATGCCGCTCATTTCCATTCAGTCTCTCACCATATCAGGCATCCTAATTTCTATGGCTTCTTTGTTGTTCGAAAATTCCATGACCTTTTTACAAATCTGGCTTCCTCTATGCAATCCTAGACAAAAAAAGGAAATGCGAGGAATGCGCTACCTAAAAGCAGGCGTGTACAACTTCTTCTTTATAAGAAGCAATACATTCCTCTTAGTCTTTTACTTCGTACTCGACAACACTATTAGCATGTTATTGTCAGTAGATGTCTAGTTGGATATGCTGAGCACCCGCAATACCCGCAGACATCACCGTCTTGGCCAAATATGTGTTAGAAATTAAGTCTATGATGTTGGTTAATATTTAATAAGGAACTATATAAAAGTATATAAACTATATAAAAGGAATATAGTAAATAAACTTATGGTCGCGACAAATATTGCTAATGCAACAATCTTTACCCATTTGAATTTATTAAAAGCATAATTTAATTGGCATAAAAATAAAGAGAAATCGCAAAAGTATACTGTCTTAAATGCATAAATATTTATGGTACTACATGAAAATACAGTTTGTAACTTTATTGTCTCAATCTGCAGTTTCTTTTATTTCCACAACTAGCTGAAAAATTCGTTTCATCCTAAAAATATTACAATTACAATACTACAGTACGGTAAAAATGATTTCCTTTGTTATTACATTCATGTTGTTTTTGTTTTCAAGTAACTGTACACTAGACTGCTACGAATAAATCAGTAAATGATGTATTTCTACAATACTAGGACGATTGAAATGATTTCCTTTGTTATAACATTCATGTTGCTTTTGTTTTCAAGTAACTATAAACTAGACTATACTGCGAATAAATCAGCAAATGATGTATTTCTTCGAATGGCAATTAATTATTTACCTGCTACTAGAATAAAGTCAAAGCAAACAAAATATAACATGAGATTGTAAATATTACTGCCGTAAAACACAAACAGAGACCCTAATTCACTTTTCATCCGCCAGAGACTATTTTAATTTAATTTTATGTATCTTTTGAAAGTCGTGGCTTTCTCCATTCTGATTTTCTCAAACTCAAACTCTTGATCCAATAATTTCAGTAAGCTTTGATTGACAGTAACATGTGTAGTTTTTCAAAAGTTGTTAGCAAACCATTTACTAAAAATTGACATATATGGGACCAAATTTTTAAGTAATTCATACCATTCTTAAATAAAAACAGACTAATGGCCTATGGACATGGATGAAGTAGCCCACACAAATAGAGTCCCTTGGTAGACTGCAATCCCGCACAGTAGGTTCAAAAATTAATTGTGGTTCATGGGCTGCTACGCTGCAAATTACGGTATGCCATTTCCTTGCATATTGAATATATTGACTTCAACCAGTTCAACCTAATAGAAAATACACGACTCAAAAGAAGAGTAGGTATAAATAGAAAAGCAATTTAACGGACAAGTAATTCAAATTAATAATTCACATTTAATTATTTTTGACTTGCGTACCCAAAAGTCTAAACTGGTAGTTGAAGTATGTTTCTATATTATAACAGTGAACACAATTGAAATTTCCATCATCTCATCTTACTATTTTTTTACAGTTGCGCTTAGCACTCATAAACACCCATAACAAAGTTCAAAGTTTTAGTGATCACATTACTTAATTTAAAAATACATTTTTTGAAGTTTCAAAATCTTTTTTTATCACTTGCATAGTAGTAATTTTTCTTCAGACCAGTGTCTTCTCCCACAAGTTTTTTAAAAGCAGCAGTAAAACTTCAATTTTATCGGCCAATATTTTTGAAACAATTATACATAATATTATTTTTCATTTGCAATTCTCTACCAGTTAGTGAATTGCAAACTTTGAAAATCTCTAAACCACGTGAAAATCTCTAAACCACGTGAAAATCTCTAAACCACGTCTTCAAATGGATTACATACACACTAGTGTCTTAACCCTCTAAGCCCTTACTATACTAACGAACATTAAGACCTGACTTGTCCATCCATGAACAGTAACAGTAAATACTATTTAAACAGCGCACTCTTCCTTGCTGACTTGTCCACCCGGGGATACATGGGGAAGACTGGGTAAAGCCTGCCCAGTCAGTTAGTTAAAGGGTCAGTCATCAGACGCAACTGACTATCAAAATGACAATTTAATATTTCCGTATCTCCTACAGTTTTCGTAGCATTGAAATGTTCTGCGGTAATTCTTTGCAGCACCTACGTAGAATAAATATCGTTATAGCTGGCCCTCAAAAGAGCTTCTAAAACACGTCATTCTCTTCCTCCATTCCCCTGTATACACCATAAATAACTCTTGAAAGTATTGACTGAGGTTGACCAAACCATGCGAAAAATGCGTAGGTACTATTGGCTTGCGACGAAACCTATTAAAATGTTGGGATTAAGTCTACGAGTTACCGAGATATCGCTTGCTCAGTTATTTTTAATTTTAATAGTCAAATTCCAAACAAGTACACAACATTTGGGAAAAATAAAATTAATTTACAATGACAACATTTTGATTTAAAAATTCACGATTAGAAACTGAACGGAATATCCTAAAATAAAATCCGCGTCTGAAATTACAATGTAGTATTGGTATGTTGACTCGAGATACAAATAGTATACATTTCGTTTGTCACAGGGACTTTATTTATCTATAGTTGGCAAAGGTATGATAATGTCGTGTATGAATTTGAAAATGGATTAAAAATCCGGCAATGCTAGGGCATATATCAATTTTCATTTTCTTAGAGTATGTGGTTTCCTCCCGGTTAGTAGGACGCGGCTTATTTCTAGTTTTCATGAGCAGTTGCTTTTTGCCCACAACGCCATTTACTGTTATTTACTAGAATTTCTTTAGACTGATTTAATTAACCGATAAATGATAGCAAATTTCATTACATGTATTTAGTGTACCTGCCTTACTCCGGTTGTCGTAAATATACAAGGCAAGTTAAAGCTATAATATTTTTCACATGGATGTTTGGCGTTGAATATTAAGAAAAAGTCAAAGTTCCCATTGCACAAAACGTTTTCATCATATCACCACCCTTTTCGTATTTTTCTCTGGAATTCTGTGACTAGACTAATCCGTTAAACACATCACAGTTTATCGTCTGGGGATAGAGACAACCAACAAAATACTTGCTGAAAGTTCCCAGATTACAAAAGAAAAATAACATAATAATCATCGGTGATAAAAACCAAATATGAGTACCAAATCTATGCGAAACGCACTTATACAGCATGTTAAAATTTCCAAAATATTTAGATACGGCCCATGGAATTTCAATCCACAATCCTGGACTGCCACTTGGGAAAAAAATTCATTTGATCGCTTTTGCTGGGGAGCAGTTCTTTTTATATTTTTTGTTGTATTTTTAGGATACTTATTGTTACTTCTGAAGCTGCTTCCCACAAGCATTTCTACACTTTCTGTCACACAAATAATGTTTGTAATTTTCATTGAATTTGGCATTGCTGTTCTGCTATCGTGTAGTATCCCATTGATATTCAACATTCAGGATACAGTACAGTGTGCTAACTGCGCATTACACAGCGATGTACTCCTGAGACGTAAGCTATTTCAAAAAATTTTGACATATGTATGTATTACTACTCACATCATTAATCTAGATTCAATTTTTGTTGTAATTTGAACTGATTAACTGATTTTGCAGAAATAATTGGAAACAATAAGGCACTTTCCATTCAGTTATTCTCTGCAGCTCTCCAATTTATTTTTCCTGCCATATTTGCTATTACTCCTATTTTTATAGTAGTTTTAATACATCTAAAGGTAGACCCGCTTTATCTATTTGTTTCCTTCGTTGCACCAAACTACAAATCCCATTTCTTAGTACCCTTGTTAGCATTTCCAAGCTATTTCTTTGGCCTTATGCACCTGGGACTGACCTTTGCCGCCTACTTGTACCTAATTGCTTTCTACATCATCTCTACTCTTGGCTGGCTCAAAATTGTAACTCCAAACCGAAGACAAATCGACAGATTTTGGAAATCTGCTGACATCGATAAGCAGCGGGTAAGGATTCAGTTCAGACGGGCAAAACTAATCTACAACCAGCAGCTGTACATCAACGACTTGGTAAACCACACACTGGGACTGTCATTATCGCTGATATTGGCAGTGTTAATTGGTTGTGCTGTCCTCACCAATTTTAACACCATTCGATTGTATGGAGTGATAACGTCGCCACTATATCTGTACATGCCGCTTATATCGATGATAGTTTCCATCGTATTGGCCGTTATGATTTTTTGGGCTTCTCTCTTGTTCGAAAATTCCGCGACCTTCACAAAAATGTGGGCCCCTCTCTGCGATTGGAGCCAAAGAAAGGAAATGCGAGGACTGCGCTACCTAAAAGGAGGAGTGTACAACTTCTTCTTTATAAAGCGGGACACATTCCTCCTAATCTTCTACTTTATGCTCGACAACACTATAAGCCTGTTATTGTCAGTAGAAGTCTGATTGGATGTGCAACTTCATATATATAGCCCTGTTAAGTGCGGACACCAATGCATCTGATATTGCACTTTGTTTTGTTGAATTAAATTCTTTTTTCGGGCAAATATCTGTTAGATGGCACTCATGTGTATGATATTGGTTAATTTCATAGTGAGCTTGTAAGTAAATGTATGATTTTGAACCCTTTCACTAATGCAGACCAACTTAACGGATTTTATTCTTAGTATTTCGGTAAAGGGCCTAAATATTGGAATGTGATAGAGAATACTATACTGTTATGTACACATAAAGAAATTTTTTCCGCACACAAATTCAACAGATCTGACAGAATTAATTTTCTGAAAAGTTATTATTTTATTAATTTATTGGTTTTATAAAATAGTATCAAATATAAATAAATAAAATATATATGAAAGGTATATAGAATATAAATAAAAGTAAAATAAAATATTTAATAAAATAAAATATAGGTAACACAAATAAAATATAAATAAAATATAGGTAACACAAATAAAATATAAATAAAATATGGGTAGCATATTTAAAGTATAAATAAAACTAAAAAGAATTAAAATGTAAAATACAATTTAAAAATATAAGTAAAACATAAGTAAATTGTAAAGCACTATAAATAAAATAAAAAATAAATCGGTCGTAAATAAAGTATAAACAAAATATATCTAAAGATAAATAAATATAATATAAAAGCATAGTATAAAAAGTAAATAAAGTATAAGGTAAAAATAAAAGATATAAAAATATGTCAAAAATACAAATCAAATATAAATACAATATAAATAAATAAAATGCAACATAAAATATAAATAAAAGTATTAAGTAAAATTAAAATAAAGTATAAATAAAATGCAAGTTACAACAAAAATAAAAAAACAATGTTCGTCAATAACTTCATATACAAAACCATGGGACATTCATTATCATGGACACTGTTATTTAATATAATATAAAAGCATAGTATAAAAAGTAAATAAAGTTAAAAATAAAAGATATAAAAATATGCCAAAAATACAAATAAAATATAAATACAACATAAATAAATAAAATGCAACATAAAATATAAGTAAAAGTATTAAGTAAAATTAAAATAAAGTATAAATAAAATGCAAGTTACAACAAAAACAGAAAAACAATTTTCGTCAATAACTTCATATACAAAACCATGTGACATTCATTATCATGGACACTGTTATTTGGTTTGGCTACAATCTCTAATTTAAATGATGTAGAAAAACGAGCTTACTATACATTCAGCCTGTCTCGACAATTTCAGGACCTTCCTGCAAATGTTGCTTCCTCTACACACCCTTGACAAAACGAGAAAATTCGAAAAATGCATTACCTAAAAGCAAGGATATGGAAACACATCTACATAATATGTGTACCAAAATGAACGGCAAGTTGGCAAAAGTTTAGCCAGCCTCGTAAGCAAACGATCAAGCACGTTTCTACAAAGCACGTGGGTACCCTTTAGATATATTAGCATATTTTCCCAGTTCTCGATTCTTTTGATGAGTTATTCTAAACGCATTAAAACCTAAAATATAAAATATTCCCTTATTATGTAAATTTTTTGCGGCAAAACTGTTAGTCAT
>JABASI010005839.1:0-11696 GCA_019776505.1 Tomocerus nigrus
AACCTATTTCGAAATTCAAAATTGTGTCTCATTTTACCCCGGATTTGAAAAACTGCGACCTTAATAACATTAGGAAGTAATTTTATTATTGTTCTGTTAAAACCAAAATTAAGATTTATTTCTACGATTTGTCGCATTGCACCAATTGCACGGTACTACGTTTACCCAAACTAAAACCAAAGTACTTTGGTGTTTGGGACGGGATGGTCCGTTTAGCAAAAAATTGTCTAAAAAAATCCGTAAAATCTTTATTATTAAGTCAAATAATCAAATGATAATGAATAATGAATATACTATATATATATACACATACAGTAAGCTCAAAACACTAAAAATAAAATATAGTAATCAAATCCTGAACAATTTGATTTAAATTCCTAGTTCGATGTCCTTGGAAATTGCTAAACTAAGGAATAAGCCGAATCGAGCCACAAAAATTGTTGCTGTCTCACGAGAACTAATGACGAGGTTTAAATTAGTGACTTCTCTATTGCAAAATGATGATGTACCCAAGCTGTTCCCGACTTTTGCTCTCATAGTGCAGTACTATCTCAACCTGGTTTTTAAGTCGACTATGTACAGTACCAATGCATTGCATTAATTATATTTCTGTTATTCAGTATTCAATTCAATTCATCCAAATTATTCTAAGATATGCTCATTAAAACTATTTTATTCCTGTTTTGCAGGAGAAATAAAAAAAGAAGCGATCAGATAGCCCTAGAAGTGTATAGTAACGTCAAACTGATGCTTCATGAGTCTCCCGAATATATTTTGGATGCAATATTAACATCGTCTGCCGCGGAAAATTGTGCTACTTCAGATTCTTTCGAAAGTATGGTTCTGAAGTTAGTAGTTTATGATAAGTTCTTATTCGATAAAGATTCGTCAAGTTTGCTGAAATATCTTGCCGTCGTGGCTTTAATGAGGGAATGTGGTTGCAACATTGGCGAGTTCCGGGACATAATCAAAAGATATGGCTTTGCTCCTCCTGATTTTGCGAAATATGTAAGAACTGTACCCATAAAATTTAAGACTGACGAAAGGTTCGACTTGCAACGTGTTGTGGAACGTATGCACTCAAGATTAGTAGCTCAGGTAAGCTGTCGCACATTGCGCTTGAGTTTGACAGACATGTCTGATTATAGTAAGCATTTTTAAAATACATAGAGCTATGATATGGGTAGTAAATAAATATGATTATTAAATTAGTAATGATTTTTATTTGCATTTAGCGATGCAGAAAAAGATTATATGTGATTACGTCCGATAATTTAAAAGGGGAAGATGATTGTGAAAGCGATGACACCGTTTCCATGATGGGAGATGACGACACCGAGGTTTCATCAACAAATCCTGCTCTAGATGTCTCAGTAATAACTAATAACATTTCTGATTCTGGTAACACAATAAGCTATCTTATAAACGAAAAACATTCATTGAGATGAATTTGATACCTTATTAAAAATAATTATTACTTTTACTATAATATTACCAGATAGCGATGAAGAGTCACAAACACAGTTACACTTACAAGACTCCGAAAATGAAGACAATGAGTGCAGCCAGGACTGTGTCATTTATGATTTGGATGGCAGAGGAAATTTTTCTGTACGTTTTTTAGTTTTTTTCTATAGTAAATCAAAAAAATTATTTTAGGTGCTCATTACTTATTTATGCGTTGATATTAACTTTCCCTTCCCTTTGGCATAATTCACACCTATCCAACCTTATAACTAAAACCGATAAATTAGTAGCTTTATTTATGATTAGTGTTTAAAGTTTAATGACAAAGACAAATGGCGGAAGTTAATTTAACAAAGGCACTTTAACAATGACTGGTTGAATATGTCGCTACTTTGTCTTTCGGTATTGTTTTCCTCCAAACTCAACTGTAAAAAAGTACAATTTTATATTAAATTAAGTTACTAATTGTGTTGTGTATTATATAGATGCTCGATACTACCGAAGCGTTAAATGAAAATGAGCCAGAAAGCGATGTGGAAGACGACGACACTGGCGGAACTACAACGAATAATCATTTTCAAGGAAGCTCTTCTCAGAATTTTATGAAAGCTTCTCAAGTTTCTACTCTAAGCACAATTAACGAGCTGTCGGATGGGGATGATTCTGACGTTATTATAGATGAAGTTGTAGATGAAGGTAATGGGGGTTACGGAGTGTCAGATGCTCTGCGGTTTGGTGTATCGGATGAAAGGGATGAAGCCGACCCGTCGTCCGATGAAAACGAACGATATGTGCCAAGTTATTCCGCTAGCGCAGATTCTGATGACGATGGCCATACTGAGGAAAATAGAAGTCCATCTATATCTGCAGATTCAGCTAATTCTATAAATGACATGGAAGTAGAGCATGTCGTCGTCGTCAATGGTGTGGCTGATACTGGTGAGGCAGAATCACCGTCGACGCGGTCGACCAGTTCCCAAAACAATTTCGATGAAGAAACGTCTCAGGACTCTGCGAGTCCCGTTTCTACGCGCTCAAGACGTCGCGCGGCAAGTGCTACAGGAAGTCGAACTGAAACTGATACTGAGGAAGAATCTCTAGGAAAAAGTTCAAAAACTCCGTCTAAAAGACGTAAAGAAGCCCCGGCAATAACAACACCAATGACGAGAGCAAGAAGAAGTTTGGCCGCTGCTGGAGGTGAGAATGTTGACACGGTATCGAAGACAGTTATTACTCGAGGCAGACCGAAAAAAGAGACAATCACTGCAGAGAAAATAAGTCCACCGACTACTGCAACTAACACTCCTGCGAGTAAGAAAGGTACTCCACAGAGAGCTAATAAGCGGGGAAGAAGGAAATGAATCCTAAACTCCAATATAAATAACCTCCATCAACACTTGTCAAAATCACCAACATTTTATTATGACATCGTTTTTGAATCCATACAGAATTCAACAGTCCTCTCCTCTCTCTTTGAGTAGTAATTTTGTTATTTATTACTGTAGAAATTGTCAATAGAGTTGATTCCATTGACTGAATTTTTGCCAAACTTTGATTAATCTGAACACTGTTACAGTTTTCTATCTTTTGTCTTGTAGCCCAATACTAAATCAATCAGGATGCATATCTGTTAAGTATGTAGTACTGTAATAATAAGTCTCCCCTCTGTCTATAAGTAGTGTTCCTAGAGTTCAGATAAATTAAAAGTGTATCGGTATTGTAATGCATTTAATTTAGTTGTTTTGTTGTAGACTCCCAAGTTCCCGTCATCATTTCCCACAGGACCGAGCGGACCGACTGATTTAAGGTGCCCATTTAAAAGATCGAGTTTAGTGTTACTGGTATCTATTATTTCTATTTATATAGTTGTCTCTCTAGTATTCTGCTTTGATTAATGATTAATAAATGATACTTAATTAGGTACTATTTATGTAGATAAATAAGTAACAAATATTAAATTGTTTTGTGGTTTTCATGTATTCATTTACAATTAATTACAAATTACATTAGTGTCTATTGATCGTCATTTCTTAATCATAGCTTCCACATACATCCGCATAAGTCCAAATTGTCTTTATACCTATGTCTAAATACTTTTAGAAAGATACTTTGGAAAAACTAATAATGTGATATATTTGAGTAAAATGACAGCTGCAATCTATCAAATTAGGATTCGAGTAGTGTACTTTTTCGAATACCCATATTCTACTTTTGACGTTTTATTAATGGAAGGAAAAGATTTTTCATCACAAAGTTGCATACTTAGGATTAGCCCACCGGAGAAAGGAATTTGTTCAAACTGAACGTGGCATATGGGGCGTAACGTAACCGTGTTGTAGGGGAAAGTATCCGTCTCCTATTCATTCGTATGAAGTAAAGGCGCTTAGTGGGACACCTCATCATTGTTATAAAACGGACAGTAAAACTCACATTCTACTCTGGAAAGGGAATTAGGTTTTTTTGCTTACAAATAATATTGTAATACTGGTACCTAATTCTATGTTTTCACCGACAATATTGCCTGTGAAAATCCATCATTCGTTATCAATGCCTTTAGAATTTGAGTGTACCATACCAAGCATTGAATGGAAATAACTACGACATTCTCTTCCATTAAGTATTACTTAAAATTAATAAAATTGTGACTATTGTGAGCTGACTTGGAGAGGAGGTGACTTTCCAGGGTGGGAGGGTGGTATATAGGCCTGCAAATTCATCATGGGGCTATGGGATCATTTCATTTTATACCGAAGAAAATCAAAATTCAGAAGGATCTACTTCTATATCTAGGATTTAGTTTTCACAGGTTGTACGGGTTGTACGTGTGTACCTCACTATATGGATTCAACCCCAACTGTAATTCACCCCATCATCGTAACTCAACCCCGTTGTATTTCCACAAGGCCTTTCTTAAACTATCGAGGATGTACAATGTACATGTAAACTGACAAAGTTTGTACATTTTTTTTAACGAAGCCTGCCCGATTGGACACTGCACATTATTACACTACAGGGAAGTGCAAATGTAAGTGCATGGACATACCACTTTCACCATGTGAATGTAGTAGGGCTACTTTTTTGTCGTTTTACTTTACTTACAATAATTCCACTAGTCACAAATGCTCAAAATGATTTCCTCCAGCTGCGATGCAAGGTCAAGTCTCTCATCCTAATTTCTTCTAGTGTTGGCCAGCATTTGTGGAGTAATGTTGTTGCAGCACTCAATAATTCTCTGCTTGAGTTCTGTATATAATGTTTATCGGCCAGGTTTAAGATAAGCCTCATTCATTTTGAACAGAAATGTCAATTGCAGACATACGACAGAGGCAATATCAGTAAGTAAGAGTGAAAGTAGCATACGTCGTTTATTATCAAAAGAGAAAAATTATTTACATGGTGAAAGTGGCATGTTTACTTACATTTGCACATTCCTGTATATTACCTAATTAACTGGACACAAATTACTTTGATGTGATTGTAGTTAAATAGTAGGGGCAAATTTCGTTTTTACCATTTTTCCTAATCCTAGTCACACAAAACAATCCTCGATAGTTTACAAAAGGCCAGATCTATTTTCAGCGGAATTGAACTACGACGGGGGTACTACGTACTACCATGTACTACACACGAACTAGGTTGAATTAAGGGGTTACTGTTGTAGTTACATGAGTTACATGACTCCCTTCTTCCATCCCATCGGTATATCTTCTATCATCGTCATTCATAATATTATCATCTTTAATATTCAATTTTAGAGTATATAAATATGAGAGAAAGAATATTAAAGTGAAAGACAACTTTCCCCATAGCTCGTATATCATTTGAATGGCAACAGTGCGGGGAAAGTCTCATTTGGTATGGGTGATAAAGAGAAGGTCCTTCCTTAGGTCCTTATGCCTTGATCAATGTTTTGATGTCGCTCTTGTATTTCATTGATCCATCTCCAATAGTTCCAATTCCACCATGCATATGAAAATACTAAGTTTATACTTCGTTAAGCTAAAGGGCACATGAGGCAATAAGGATATTTTGACAAATCAGAAAAGAAAAGAAATAATTAAATATTTTAAAAATTAACCACAGCCCTATAACCAATGTCATTATAATTTTGTTTTATTCTTTACGGTGTCTATTTTTGCATGGAATCATACAATGCATGGGCGTTTGACGATCTGTTCTGCTCGGCCAGTTTTGTTTCTGCTCTTCCTTTTTGTTAGCTTTCTTCCTGCTATCTAATAACAATACCTACCTAAAGGCATCTGCCACTCTGCCTGTCCTGTAATAGGTACTACTACTACTATAGTTTACTATGAGTTCACTATACTGTTCTGTGTTCTAATCTACAGTCTACCTATATTATACACATACAGCCAGCTACAAAATACATTACAGCACCCCTTTTACAGCTAGCAGCTGCAGCTACGCAGTTTACACACACACGATAATAATATTATTATTATTAGTACTTGAGTACTTCTTTGCTATATTATACACTACACGACCTTTAGAAAAGAGAACACGGCTGACTGCAAATTGCAAGTAAGTAACTTATAACTATAACTATTGTTAATTATACATTTATTGCACTCTTAATAATATTATACAGCACACAGATAGGTACTCCAATTTCATTCAACTAACAATTTGCTTACAAAACAAACAACTAACAACAAAAACAGCCAGTAATTTATTTTCAAGCATTTTACATTTAGAATTTCAGAACTCTAGACCTGTTGGACCTGGACACTGGACAGTAGTGTACCATACCTTCGTATAGTGTATAGTATATACTATAGGTATCGATTTTGGGTAAGTCTTTTAAAACGCTTTGACTCTTCGATCAATTTTATACTGAGTCTGGATTAGTAAACAATGTACATATTACTATTACATACTAAATACTAATACCAAATAAATACAAAATAACTTTGAACTTACGAATGACGACTATAACATAGCACATAGCTGATAGCCATACCCAATGATCTGGATATTTTTAATTATTCATTATTATTTATTTATCAAATTACCACGAGTCATTACATATCAACATATCAGATCAATATCAGATGTTTTTAGATATACTACTGAGTCAAACTTACAAATGTTTTTGTAAGGAGTTTAATTAACCTAACTAGAATATCGAATATTATTATTTCAGTAAAATAGTAAAAATTAAGTAAATAACTGATTACCTAAACATTTCATTTGTTCATCAGGATTTCGTACTTTGGACATTTCGAAGAAGAATTGCATAATTTTATGTATGTACAATACATTCAACAATTCCGCTGGTTGGAGAGGTGAGAAAATTATATGAAGATGTAAAGTGGTGGAGTCTCCAAGTCTCCAACTACCAATTACTTCCAAAGTTCCAACTTTACAAAGAATAACTACAACCTATCACCTAATGAAATTATATTTTTAGTCATCTTTGCAAATTATGCAAGCACAAATCGGCATTTTGGACTGTTGAGCGTGGAACGGCGGGTAAGTGTATTACTGATTACAATTTTTTTTTAAAAATCAATAGTTGATAGTTGTGATGTGATGGTATAAGATCCGAATCGTGTGAATCGTGTGTACCTAGTACTTATTATAAATTATCAATTATGATAAATGATAAGTCATTTATACCTTATGTCATAAGTTTAAAAAATTAAAATGTACAATATTGTACATCTACTTTAAGTTGCCATGTAGTCAGTCAGTACAGTCAATAGTGTGCTGGGCAGTGTACATTACAAACTCATCCTGTTAACACCTAAGCTCCCTGTTATCGAAGTTACTGTTATCATAATAATATTTAAATCCTGATGTCTCTGTGTACAGTGTAGGACGCACCTTCTAAATCCTCGAGCGTTTAGGGTGATTTTAATATCACTAATTTCCGATTTCCAAATATCTAGTAATGGTTAGCTTTATAATAACTCATTGTTTCCATACTTCTGGAAAGAATGTCTTGCTTTATTTGCCGTTGACTAATTTAAATTCCAGAAATCAAAAGTCAGATCTATATCAGAAAACATTTATCAATTGTCAATAAGGACCCTAAGATAAATTGCAATCGTTTAGTTTTAGTTTATCTCTATATTATCTATATAACAAGTGAAAGAGGTTTTTGGCGTTTGCAATCTTTAACTACCATTTTGTGCATTACCATCACTTAACTGAGCTTTTTAATTTCATTTCATGTGCTGGAATGGTGTCTTTATGTTGTTAGTTAGTTAGTTAGTTTGAGTTTATGGAAGTGAAAGCGTCACCAAGTAATCCGTCTTGCTTGTTTTCCAGTTTTTATGTGTAGACCTTCGAAAACATGCGCAGACGGCTGGAAGATGAGTTACTAGCAATTTCTCCCCCTCCAGAATTTCAAGATCGTCCTGCTCTTCCGCCACCTGTGTTTAGGGACTCGTCGCCCTCGGAGAGCAGTCCTCCAACTGAATTTGCCAGCCGTACTACGACTAATTTGCATGTCCCCCATTGCAAACAATATTCCTTGCAGCATAATATTCACGAGTTTGCTGACAAAATTGCCTTTAACATTCTCAATGAAGCAATGATTATCGCAGCACTTGTTCCAGAATCAACTGACTCCGCAGAATTTCAGTCTATTCACTCAACACCTTCATGCCCATTCAGCTCAGGTTCACGGTTTGAAAGCAATAGTATCCTTAACTGAAATAATTAGAAATAATCTTTGAGTCGTGACGCCAGTGAGCATGTGATTTATATTAACAATAATTATGAGTAATTCACTAGCCTGCTTCACCACATTCAGTCGTTTCCTTTTTATTGTGCACTAATTTACGATACAATAATTAATAATTACTAATACTAAAAGTCTCTGTTTCGGTTTCGCTCAATATATCCCGTGCAGTTTAAAAAATTTTGGATAAAATATATGAATGTGAGGGTAATTGTAAGTTTGTATTTTGTAAGTATGCATGCTAGATTATCTGTATTGTATCTCCCAAGTCTCAAATCAATTTTTAAACTATCTATAAATCATAAATCTGAGACATTAGGGACATGTTTGACAGATTGATTCGGTAGGTGGTAGGTCTTAGCATTGCTAGTCTCGTCTGGTGTCGTACACTTGTGCCTCAGACTCAGACGGATCTCTTACTCAAAGTCAAGTATTTGCCATTTTCGGAAGGCTGGGATAAGAAAGTAGGAATCGGAAGTTCGTTGCTTGCAACGATGATGTTTGGTATTGGTGGAGACCAGCTCAGCATAAAGGAGATGCTTTTAATAGTAATTTATAATAGTTTAGAAGACAATGTTTGCAATGTTTTTGATTTTTACAATTCATACGTATTTCAAAGCTTTCAAATTTTTAAATAAAATATTTGTCTTTGGCGACGACAATCCGCAATATGTAATACAAAAAGGGAAAAGCACACAGGTATTTAGAATCCCGCCCGTCTATATATAGTATATAGTGAACATTCATTTTGTTAGGTAGTATTATGGCCAAAAAGTGTATTTTACTTTATTTTGAAACTTGAAAACGCTATAAGTACCTTTTACTGTAATCACGATATAATGTGTACAAGTAGCGCAAATAGTATTCTTAGAAAATTATTAGCGGTCATGAGTTAATATTCAATGTTTTATTTTTTTAGCTTCATCAGACAATGATTCGCTAAGCACGACGACTTCTTGGGAGTATTTGTCAAGATCTAATTCTGTGTCTGACCTTAATATTCTGCCATGTTCAGCACCACATCAGCCTTTTTCTAAAGAAAGTAAAAAACATCAGTGCAGCACAGCTATCAATTGTTTGCGTAAATCTACTTCGGAAGGACAAGGAATAATGAGGCATATAGAAAATCCCAAAGCCACAACTTTATCCTGTTCGGTGCCGCCATTAAATGATGCGTGTAAATCATCTAGTTCCCGATCGGAGAAAATACCTACCAAAGAAGAAAGCGGTAACGAAGGCTGCAATGACGACGATGTTTGCTACACAGTACCCTACCAGTGTGATATTTATTCTTTACCTATCGACAATATATCTCCAGTATCTCAGAGTGAAAGGCTGCTGTCCTCCAACAAATCTCACAGGAGAGGACATAGAGAGAAAGTGAGGAGAAAGACGAGTTTTCCCCTTTCTGGCGATGTGCACTCGGCAATATCAGAAGAGCAAAGTTGCAGCTTTACAATGTCGTCACGAAATACTCTCGCTGGAGACGGAAAATCGATTCCTGAAAATGGCAATCAGGAAACAAATGGCAGTATTAAGCTTAGGAATATTCAGAGACAAAGAAACTCGTTGCAAGAAGTGGACGTCAATACAGATCGAGAAAGTACGTTTTTATTATGCCAGCGCGAACGGAATAATAATGCTGGGAAAGAACAATACAGTAGTCAAGAGGGAAATAATTGGAACAAGAAACGACGTAGTAAAAGTGTAGAAATTGATCATCACAATTCTATTAATTATCGCAAATCTAGTCATCGTAAGTGACAATAATAATTTTCAATTTAGTATTAAATTAAAGAGGATTTAATTACTATCTTTATTATTTCGGTAATTTCGTCATTATAAAGCGCATTCATATTTTTGAGCAGATCAAACCATTGGTGAAGCTAGTGAAAGCCAAAATCACGAAGACGGAAAAGAAAAGCGAAATTTTGGTCGAACCCTATTAAACTTATTTCGACGCAGTCGCCCAAAATCAAAACAGTCAACACTTCCAGTCAATGAAATGCTGTAATAGTTTTAATTATTATCGTTATTAACCGCTCAATTATTATTTCTAATTTTATTGATGATTTTCATTATGGACTATATGGACTGTCGTTCGTTATGATTATTAATAATAATTATTCTGAACGTTATAGTGTTGAAAGTCGTGAATCTCTAAATATTTCTCGAGCTCTGCCTTCCCCACCGAATACACCCGAAGTCGGAAGAGAAGTTCCTTTTGCAAGTCCAGTAGAAGCGCGAGATTTTGCAGCTAGCATTGAAAAAGTCAAAGATGTTAGTACAAAATGAGCCCCGCTTTATTTCTATTTTGGTATGTACCAAACTAAAATGATCCACTTTATTACTTTTTCATATAATTCAGTGCGGTTGGTATTGGGGACCTCTGTCAAGTGAAGCCGCTGAAGACCTACTTCGGGGTGAGCCAGACGGATCATTCATTGTAAGGGATAGCAGTGATGCTCATTACATTTTCTCGCTGACGTTTAAACTAAATGGACTGGTGCGGCATGTGCGCATTGAGCACGATCAAGTGAGTTTATTTAAAAATCACAATCAATAATATTTGATGGTATGATTATTATTAATTGTCCGTAATATTTAATAATGTGGACAAATATTTACTCTTATTTTTCAATATTTATTCTAGGGAAACTTCAGTTTTGGACCATTGACTCGGTTTAAATCAGCAACTATCGTGGATTTTGTTGAAAAGGCTGTCGCTCACTCTAGATCTGGTCGCTATCTATTTTTCCTTCATAGAAGACCTGTTTTGGGGCCAATGAGGGTTCAGTTACTGCATCCTTACAGTCGTTTTCGCCATCCTAGATCTCTTCAGCATATGTGCAGGTTTGTTTTGACAAATATACCTAAAACTAACTATACTTAGTTTTATCTAATTACATCTTTTAAAACAAAGATATATTTCTTGTATTTTCTATATTTTTCAATAGATTTGTGGTTCTTAAATATGTTCGCCGCGATCTACTGGACACTCTACCTCTTCCAAAGCCCCTAATAGATTATTTGAACACCACTCATTATTATTTTGAGCATCAGGAACCAAATCATAGCTAAAATCAATATTTTTTTCATGTAATAGAAACAAACACGACTTACGATATTAATGAGGTAGTAAATGAAGTTTAGCAATGTATTTATCTCATATTCAATTAGTGTCTGTTAGTAAATTAAAGATTGGAATGCAAAAATATGCAAATGATCGATATATCGATACTCATAATTACGCACCCTGGTCTAAAGGGAGCGTAAATCGTGCAGCTAAACAGACGTGCAGTAGTCTGCCATACTGTTCAGTCAATGAAAGTCAAAAATTAATGGTGAACGAACATAAATGTTGACTGTGAATTTAAGAGATAGGTAAAATGAAAAAAATGTGTTTTCAAATGGAATGGCCACATATCTAAAAGGATGCCACAGGGCACATGCGTAAACAGGAATTTTTTCATTTTTTGATACACTGCCCCCTTTACTCAGCACGACCACCCCAATCAGCAAT
>JABASI010005840.1:0-11695 GCA_019776505.1 Tomocerus nigrus
CGGACTATATTTATTACGTATTTCTTCATGCATGCAAAAGAAAGTTTCAATAATATTAGCTACTTTTTCTTAATGAATTTTCTAAGCAGTGCATCTATACCCAAAACAAGCGTTTTTCTATTTACTTTTCTAGTATATGCCTGTATTGCATTCCAATAACTTCTTATAATATTAAATGAATTTTTTCGTCTACATCTAATTGTGTCAGATAATGAGTCGGCCTTAATTTTACATTTGGAAGATGTAGACATGTGTTTAAACTGTTAATTGTTACTTAATTGCATTAATTAGACATAATTTTATTAAATTATCTGCTGTAGCCTTTGATGGTTTTGGCAGCAAAGATTTGAGGAATACTTGAAGCTTTTGTAAAATTCTATATAGTGTTTCGTAGAAGAGCGTATTGAGATAGAGTACCTAGAAATGCATTTAAGCAATGCAGCGTGGGATTATTAGGGAAACAAGTTCCTTTCAGTTCATAAAACTTTTAAAATTCACAAAGTTGGTATTCACAGGATATAATGTAAAGTTATGTAGGCTAGTTTTCAGATGTTCAGAGGCATTTATTAGTCTAGAAAATTAGTGGAACATGGCGGGGGCAGAATAACTAAAGGAAGAGTAGAGTAATAAAAATAAAGAACTTGATCGCTTCCCTGGTTTTTAATTTAGTTTGTAATGTGTACTTTCCCCATGGATTTTCTTTAGGGACTCCTTTGGAATCTATTACTACACTTAGACAACTATTACACAGGAATTAAAAGGGGGAAATGGACATTATGAAAAAAAGTCTCTAGTAAAAAAGTTGTATGAAGATGCAGTCGGAAAAGTTGTACTCCCACTACGTACAAATAATTCGAAAAGAAGTGAGGGAGCCATATAATTTTTATTGCTTATATATAGCGTAAGGATATAATTTTTTGTATTGAGATCTATGGTAGTTTTTTTGGATAGTGACCTCAGTTTCTGTACTCGGTAGTTATTAAGTGTATATAAGATTTTTTTTCAGAGGTTAGCAATTGGTGCGGAGAAAGGAAAAATGTAAACATTAGGTATTTAAATGTATAAAAAATAATTGAAGCGTAAAGAAGGAGTAATTAGAGTTTTTGACGTTGAGACAGGAGGCTGGTGCATAAAAGTAAATGAGAATCAGTAGGCACGCGGGAGAGAAAAAGGTTTGAGTTGTGTTTGATATTAATGAGAGTTTCTTAGGAAAATGAATGTAATTAAATTAATCACGCTAATTAAGTATATAGAGCCAGGGAATACAATTAGAGAGGAAAATAGTAAAGTCGTCGAAAAGTTGTGAGAGTGAAATTGTTTTGTTGCATGAAAGAATAAATGGAGTCGAAATAAATGAAATGAGTTCACGAACAAACAAACAAGCGTTATAGATAAAATAAACATGGAAGCCGTGAGCAAAGTGAGTGATACTTATTTGACATCATGTACTATCTTGCTTGTCTAATAATGTAGGTATTTGCTATTTTGATAGTTACATTACATTACTCGTCTGTACACGCAAACAGTTAGGCTCTTTACATACATACAACTGCGATGCGATGTTTTCTTGACTGACATTAGGTCGAGACTACTATGCTTCTTTAGTAGAGAGAGAGGATAGAAGATATCCACGCTACATTGACAATACTAACGAAAACAATGTAGCATGAGATCCCATGATATTCTATTCCGAATCTTCTGTATGTAGAATAGTATCTAAATCTATGTGTCTTTAGCTAAATAGGTATATACATTTCTCGAGCCAAGCTACCATGTCTGTCCACACAATGAAACTCTTAATTGTAAAGAAGACTAAAGTTCAGTTTACTTTTCTTACGTATGTAATATTATTAGAATTCGTCTACGGTAGGTTGAGCAGGGGAATTGCCTGAGAAAGAATGCATTGTTAAAGTAGTTCTTTAGATTATGGGATAGATAGGACAGACCTATTTCTCTCTCCGTGTTTTCAGAACTGAATTTTAAGTAAAAGGAAAACAGTTAGGAAGAAACGTCTTTTGCGTAGATCTACGCACGTGCTTTTCTGAAGGGAAACTTGACTCACCATCGGATCATGTCTACTTAATAGTTAATGTCAACCTATAGTAGTTAGGTACTACTACTAGTTTACAACTAACTAGTTTACTAGTAGTTTACTATTTAGTATCTCTCTTATATTTTATACACAGAATTTGTAAATATCTTTTACTAATGACAGTGCTGTGTAGGAAAACTGTGGAAATGAGAGGGAACGCAAAGTTTGTCTACTAGCTCTACTAGGTACGTGTGTAAATTCCTCTCCCTTGGATTTCTATCTATTTGGATAAAGGAGGCGGATATGAAAAAAGAAGACACAATGACAGACACGCAATGCTACGTTAACTTACGTTACGTTACATAGAGCACATTATTATTTCTCTTCTGATGTTGATGTAAACGTGGCTATTTACTTGTCGTGCGTTTCCCTGTCTTGTCGGATTTGCTTTGTCTTACTTTTTACGCCAACCTTCTCTCCATGATTCCCTTTTTTCGACAAGTGGACTTGGGAATTTGCTTATACACGTGCTCTACACAGATGTAGCTAAAATATGTCAAAAATTAGTTTGGCAAGATAAAAATTAAGAAATAGTCAGTAGAATACGAATAAAACACGTAAGGATTATATTTAATTTTGGTGGTCTAATGAAAAAAGTCAATGCTTTTAGGTTTTCGTCTGGCACAGATTAGAGAATTGCTGAAAAGTGAGAAAAATGGTATGGCACAATATTGTATTTACATATTTTTGTATGCAATGCGTTTACAATCAAAATAAACGTCCATCCAAATCAACTTCATGAATTCCCAATGAACCTTTTACTTGTCTTGTGTATTTGATTTTTTTGACATAAATAGTAAAAGCTTGGAAGTTTTTGTTTGTGACAGATAAGTGGAGAAAATTGCATACAGTTTTATATTTTACCTTTGCATACCTATTTTTGTATACTTTAATCATCCGAATCAATTAATCTGTTTGCTAAATAATTGTATAGGTTATCATAGGCAGGTAGTTTTTTCTCCAATTTGAACATCCTTCAAGTTGTATTGGCTGAACAATTTATCGTTTAGTCAAAATGAGTTTTGGCAAATTGACGGGGATTTCTTAGATTTCGTATGTGAGGAAATGCGTGGTAGTTATGATGGAATGTCAACTGTGTGTGTATTATATAAGACGAGATAATAATAAAGTGTCGAGTTAATAAAGTGCATAATTCATTTAACGATCAGCTAAGTAGAGTAAGTAGGAGAGCAAGTTTGCGGTTTTCTTTGTGTTTGAATCAATGGGAATGATTACTTGATATTTTGTTGAAGGTTAGAGTTAGATGTGTACGGTGTGCTAGGTTGAAAAAAGTATTTATTGCTCAGAGTACGTGAGTATAAATGATGAGGTTAGATCATTATTAATTAATTGCATAGTGGGTTGCGACCGTGTGGAACGTAAGACAAAACACGCTTAGCACGTGTAGTCACTTTTAGATTGTGTGCAATAAACATGTAGGTATGATGGTGAAAGAAGTTAAGCATACTTGTTTAGGCGGAGAGAGAGAGATGGAAATACCTCGTGCACACGTTCACAATTCACATGAAAAGAGATTCATAAGTAGTTCTCGCTCTTTTCATGTGCAATATGCGACTGTTAGTTATACAAACATCGTGCTTCCTCCATTACGACACGAGTGTGAGTACATAGTTACACTTTTGATTAATTTGCAAAAGTTTTTCACTTTGTTTGCTTGTGAAATGGGAGTTTCGAGGATTTCATGTTTTCATTACATGTACATGTACATTAGAACATAAATGTTTTGGACAGGTGTCACATCACATTCGAATGAATTTTCAGAGAGCAGCTACTCACTTCTCCTCCTTCATTTCCTAGTACTTTCTTTAATAGTATAAAACCTTCAACGACTCTCTCTCTCTCTCTCTCTCTCTCCGTCCATGTTCTAATTACTATGTACATGCAAACAACAAAGCTCTGGAAATCAGCACAAATACAACGTACCTGTGTAAACAAACTTTCACATAATTACCGTCGTCCTAAAAATCTATTTGATTAACACAAATAAGAGTGTATATGGGTTGCTTTAATTAGAAAATCTAGCAAACATAGCTCCGTTTTCAATGTATTTACTTTTCGTCTCTCTCTCTCTCTTCGGAGAAAATGAGAATGAAATTTAATTTTTGTGGTTTTTTTCTCTGTTTACAGCAATTGAAGCCGTTGAAGTACAAGAAATTACAGCTAAAGCGAGAGACATCGCGTTACTCGAGTGCCAAATTCGATCAATCCCTCGGCTTTCTTCGTCTCAAGTTACGTGGCTTCGAGGAGAAAACTTGTCTCTTACTCAGGAATATGATTCTAGGTGAGCTAATTTCTAAAAGCACTAATTTTCTATTCTTATAGCGTCTAATGTTCATACGTGCATCCGAGTTTTTTATTGCGAGAAAGTGTGGTTGTTGATTGTGCGACAACTTTCACCGAGGGAAACTTAGAAAGTGTTTTTCTATTGGTTTTCTTTAGGTACAACATACTTTCCTCAGGTACTCTTCTTATTTCCAATGTGCAGCTATCTGATGCTGGCGTCTATAAGTAAGTAAACATTTATTGTGTTTTATTAACTGCAGCTAAATTAAGCACTTTGTAAAATTACTGAAAATTAATCAGTTGTCATAATGAGAGGGATAATTTAAAAAAGGTGTACTGCAAGAAATGACGTTTTAAAAAGAGAGCGCTCAGTGGAAATCACTTTAAACGTTTTACCACAAGATGCGGGTATAAGTTCTGAGCCACCAAAGTTCCTTCCAATTCCAAGTTCTACATTTGGCAGAGATTCTCTTCTTGTTCTTGACGAAGAGGAAGTATTCGTGTTGGAGTGCGTAGCTACTGGACTACCTCAGCCCAGCATCACCTGGGTGTTAACTTATGAAGTCGGTAAGAAGTCACGTTTCATTTATCAACTCTAAATAAACACCTTTTGGGATTTAATGGCCTGTGATACTGTTGATTACGACGTGCTAATTTTCTTTGTTATAGATAATGGAACGAACATTAGTCCTCTTGTTAAGATATTGTCCGATGGGAAAATCGGCTTCGACAGAGTGGAACTCACGGCTGCAAATGCAAACCCTTTAGGCAATTACACTTGCTTGGCTAGCAATGGTGTGGGCAATCCCATCAGACAGGTAAAAAATCGCACACGTTGCATAAATAAATACTTCTCTTGAGTATTTACATTAGTAAGTAAATAGTCATAAAACTGTTTGCATGTTTTTCTCATTTGTTTTTATCCTCTCTTCTACCTATATCCGTTCTAGACGATTCAAGTCGCAAGATTACCAGCTCTCCTCAAACAGTCTGACTCTTGCCAATTGCCCCCAGCAAAAACAGTTCGATTCGAATGCAAAGTTCAAAACCCATTTTCCCTCATATGGTACAAAGATGGTCAACTCCTGGAAACGGGAAGAGGCAGAGTCAAAGTCAGTTCACTTGTATAATAAAATAACAACCTTGTCTTGTCGTTTTTTCATGTATGCTCTTAAGATGGTATGAGAGTTGTTGTATATTAAAATTATATGCTTTTTATATTACAGCAGACTCGTGGAAATGAAATTGTCATCTCCAATACAATCCGCAATGATTCTGGTTTCTACCAGTGTGAAGTCATTGCAGAAGATCAAATCTATGCTATTGGAACATCTCGCCTTCTTGTTGAGAATAACCGAGAAGCTCCTGATGCTCCTGTGGATCTGCAATGTGTACAAAATTTTACTAGGGCGATTACAGTTTCATGGAGAACTGTCTCCAAGACGGATTTTAAAGCTTTCACCGTTCACTATATGCCTACTGGTATAACTATAACCCTATTCATTTATACTGTTGCTTTACAATGAGATCATTTCCACTCTCCATTTAAATGCTAAACAATGCTTAATTGATATTTATAGGAGGCGAAGAACGACAGCAAGTTACAAAGCTTGCAAATTTTACCATCGAGTCTCTCAAGCCTCATATGAACTATAGTAAGAAAATTGTTAACATTTCTGTTTTAATTCTACTTGAGACAAAGTATTAGTTTATAATGGACGGTTTCTTTCTTAATTTTCTACAGGTATTTACGTTAGGTCGTATTCAGGGAGATCTGCGAGGTAATAAATGTTATTGCAATAATAAGATTTAGAATTATATTTACTTTCTCTGATAGTGTGTGTATAATGTAAAAAACTTTCTTTTTCTTTCAGTGCCCAATCTTCTAAAATTATTTGCAAAACGCTAGAAGATGGTAAATATTCATTTGTTCACAGATTACTATAAAGAAAGATGTTTCACAGTTTTAAGTTTTTCCTTTTGAATTTACAGTGCCAATTACAGCGATTAAGACTATAATTTTCGAACAGCACGGTCCCCCAACTCAAACTCGAATCAGATGGAGGCCGTTGAACAATGGGGAGGCTAGGGGAAAAATTACATTGTACAAATTGCAATGGAGGCCCATTGATGGAGAATTCGCCAATGTGTGTTACATTGACGGAGAAGCGGAGGAATTTGTGTTAACAGGTAAAATAACGACTCTTCTATTCATGAATCACATACAGTTGGGTAGGCTTGTTCATATAATTCTTGCACATGTACATATTTTTGGCTGTTACGGGCAGATTTAACACCAGGACTACCATATGAAATGCGACTGATACCAAGTACCTCAGCCGGATGGCCATTGAATAAGGACAGTTTCGCTTGGATACCCGTCCCACTCGCTGCAAATAGTACAAATCTCAATCCAAATGTAAGCGGAGAGGACTACAGCGCACCTTCGCTCCATTTAACTGTCTTGAATTCATCATCAATCCAAGTAAATTGGAGTGTCTCCAAGGAAGTCTCTATTAAGGGATTTCGGCTGACATTTTGGACGTACACGGATAGAGTAGATGATGTCGTGTGCTACGGTCCCTTTTACGTCTACGATAATTCAGCTCGTGAATATTTGTTCACCAATTTTGGTAAGTATTATGTAAAACTGTCTTTTCTTATTGGGAATGAAGGTACCTATACTACCAGAAAAATAAAACCACACTCACTTGAATTGTTTTTCTTTCATAGCTCCATCAACGTCTTATGAGATTACAGTGCAGTCATATGGAGAAACTTGGGAATCCGATGTGGCAAGCAAAACCATCAAAACGTTTCCTAATTCAAACGGGTATACACCAGAAACAGAAGAAAACCTTCCCAGTGTTGTTGGACTTCAAGCTCATCCCATAAGGTCCCTTAAGACTGACAATTTCATTTCGCATTGATATTTTCAGTATATTTGTAATTAAATTATTATCGTGTTTTAATCAATTGTGTTTATTTCTACAGTGCTGGTGAAGTTCGCCTTACGTGGGAGCGACCCAAATTCAACAATACGCAACCTGCTTTTTATTATACTGTCAAGTACAATGAAGTGGACATGAATGAATTTAAATACATTAGAAGGTAGATCTTTGCTACTAATTAATCTACAAAAAATTTTTTAAGAAAATTTTCGCATTTAATTTTTACTTATGTGGCGAGAATGTTGTAATTTGATGGAGTAATTTCTTAAATTGAATTTGCTGCTATAGCACAAGTGAAACTGTGGAAATCAAAGAGCTAAAAGCGTTTACCTCTTACGAATTTGTTGTGCAAGTTACTGGGCTGTCTGGTCTTGGAGGTCCATATTCACAAAAAGTTGAATCTCGAACATACAGTGGAAGTAAGAGTTTTGTGGATATAATTTAAATAATGGAATGCATAAATGTGATATTGAATGAATGTTTTCTGTTCGGTTACAGTACCAGGATCACCCACTGATTTAAATTGGAAAGTACGAAACCAGACACTGATTGAAATTGAGTGGAAGCCACCTACCCAAAGTAACGGAATAATCGACAGATATTGGGTTCAGTACAAAACAAATGCATCTGCGGAGTCTCAGGATAAAAATAGTATTATCGGAAATGCTGGTACAGAGTCAACACTGACTTCGTCAGGTTCGTTACTAAGTAAAATTAGCCCGTTAGAGCATTTATACATTAATTAGAGTGGAAATTGGGATATTAACTGATGATTTCCTGGAAATGTGTAGACTATAGTTGGAAAACGAAGCCCACAAACACAACAATGATGTATTTGGAAAACTTGACTTTGAATGAGTATTATGTGGTGCGGGTAAAAGCAGAGACTAAGGCTGGCATTGGTCAACCATCTGGTGTTATTTTAGTTCGGATTTTTACAAAGCTTCCTGAGCCTCCAATAATGATCAACGACGGATACTCTCCCAGTTCAGAAAAAGGGGGACTTTTTGGTACACATAATCCGCAACATTTAGGTATGTACATATAACTGCTATTTTCTTTTCTACTCAGTGATTTCTTTCAAAGAATTGAAATAATGTGAGAATAATATATAGGAATAATACTGGGTGTTGCCCTCGGCATTTGTTGCATCATCCTTTGTGCCACAATCATTATGTGTAGACATCGCTGCTTCCCGTTACCTGCTCGTCCAGAAATTGGAAGTAAGAAAATTGACAAATTGATAACAATTTGAAATATATTTACCAACGTTTCATGGATATTTCATTATTTTCATTTGTTTAATTTATTAGTTTACCTGAATGGAAATGGTCATCCACCACGCTCGAAAAGATCACTGGAGTCTTTAAATTGTGTTGAAATGAAAGTTTTAGAAAGCTTGACAGCTGCTGACCAGCATATAGATACAAAGGTAGATATTTAAAACAATTTCTTAAAAAAAATGTAATATTTTTGCAAGCTTTTCTAATAATGGTTGATTTTTAGGGTGGTCATCCTCATATGAACGGATTAATACCAGGACCGAACAATGACGGCGTAGCAGACCCACTGCTGATAGCGAATAGTCCGAAATCCAATTGACCATCAGCACGATGTTGATGTGGACGAGGAGGTGGTAGCCAATTGCGTCCACTAAAATGGTAAGTAGTAAATATTGCTGGTGACAAGCAAAGCATAGAAAATTAGGAATATTATTATGTGTCATCGTGGGTATTTATTAGTGACAACCTTATAATTACGTGTTCCAGAGTCAGCTCAAAGTAAATCATGAAAAGTACAACTTGACTGAAGATTGTTGAATGAAGTACACTACTGCATACTGCATTATATTACTTTAAAATAAGATTACCTACAAGTGCATACATATACAAACAAAATGAAACTGTAAAAATCCTTAAAAAATTAGGTAATTTAAACACACTATAAACAAATACGGGTAATTTAAGCTTAAATATTATTATTGTTGTTATTATTACTATTACTATTGCAATTTCTGTTATTATTGTTAATCTAAGAGTAGCTTTGCCAAGTATGTTACGTTGGTTTAAGTGTGCCGTGTATGTAATGAATTTTTGGTAAACATTAATATTTTCAAACAGTTAATACTAGGAAACACATCGGTGTGAATGAGTAATTTAAACCTTTCTTTGTGAGGTTAGGTTATATAAGGTATTTCGTTTATATTCTAGTGTGTATAATGTTATCTGTAGAGAGAGAGACAGGTAATGTATAGCATGTAATAATATTATTACTTGTATAATGTAAACGAATGAAATAGTCAAGTGGTAGAACTTGACGACAGGTTTTAGCTTAGTTAGGAGCAGCAGGTCGTTAAAAGAGTACAAAACACATCCACACAGAAAAACACGCCTGACTTAATTGAATAATGTAATTAGGGTGTACTACTACTTACATAGTAGGTAATTAGTGTAGTAGCAAAATAACATAACACAAATTCTGCAAAATTATCAGAAGTTTTTTTCTGGTGTCTGGAGACTTGGACATGAACATTGCACTGAAAGGGAAAAAAGGGAAATTGTTAATTGACAAGGGAAATTAAATAAGTTTGTTAAATGAGCCAATTACTATGATTTTCTGTTTATTGGAAAATGAAACGTGACTAAGGTTGATTTTGATGAAAAAGATCGTATCGTATGTATAGGGAATTCGTAGTTGACTGGTAATATTAAATATTCGTTGAAAAAATTGTGACGTTTTGAAGACTGTGTTTAATTAACTGAACTATTTAGTAGGTTAATTTTGTTGGGTTAGTAAAATATTCGTTTCTAATCTTGAATTTAACTTGACGGAGTTTTTTGAAATGATATATAATGGCAATTTTATGTGACAAGATTATACTACACTACTATTTATTATGAATTGATTATAAACAGGACTGATTGATAAATACAAGAATACGTTGCATTGAAGTCATAATCATAATTAATGCTGGTTTGGTTTAACAAATACAAATATTATGGGAAATCAATTCAATGCGAATAGACAAGTTTCCAGACTCCTCGCTCGTAATATCTAAAAAATAAAGGTATTAGATTGATTTACATAGAAGAGAACAGAAGGTCCCGAGAAACCTAATCGAAAGGAGTGAATAAAATGAAATGCGTACAAGATCTAGTGGTATTGGTCAGTTGAGTTGACAAAAATAAAATTAATATAATAATATTAAGTTGTAATTTATAATTATAGTAGCTACTACACGCATACAAACATAATAATATTATATAAAACACAGTAGACAAGAAATTGAATTTTGCAAAATTATATTCAGTTTTAGACATAAAATCCTTTGACCGAGTGACAATGAGGAAGAAAGATATAACGACTGGTTAAATTTTTGCTCTTGTGGGAAAACATGGGAATGTTACGGGAAAAGCTGTAAAAGGGAAAGTAGGAGTGAGAAGAGCGAGAAAACTTTAGGAAAACAGTCGAGAGAAAGCACCACGCACGCATCGCCACATGAAACCACACCACCATGTACCACAAAAACAAACAGGAAACAGAATCACATTTTTAACCCAGGAAATAATATCCTAAATGTTGACGGGCAGAACACTTGACTTGAAAAGAGGGCATTTGTTCTCCGTCACAGAAAATACAAGTACCTGAATATTTCCCCTTAGGGGTCAACTAACTAACTTCTAAAACTATATTATATATTATTATTATTACTAAATGCTAGATAGAATACATATGATAGGCTATTTACGTAAAAATATTATAATAAAAGTGCAGTAGTAGAGTATATGTATATATATGGTACCTACTTTATTGAAGGGAGTACTATTATATATATATATAAAAATAAGCGACTCTTGTCTTGTAGTTTTGTTTGCTCTTGTATTTATATTACTATGATGTGCTGAGAAGACAGTACAGTAAAATACAATACACAGTACAGACAGACAGAAATGTATGTAAATAGGTTTTTTGAAATTTTTCTTAAATGTGCATTGTATAGTCGTTGTAGGAGTAGTAGGGAGAGAATGATTATTATTATTGTATTGCCGTAGTATACTAATAATATTTATAGATACTTACATTAGATAGATATTTAGTAGGTAGTAGACGTATTGTACACTTACAATTATGAATATTTGCTCTAGTTTAAAGGAAAACTGACGAAACTTACCTCAGCAACTATATATACCTACATTACAATCTAGCTATATATATTATTATACTTTACTACATACATACTAATAGAACCGTTGAAATACCATTGGTACTGAAATTATAATTGTTGACTTGATTTAAAATATTAACTAGTATTTGTACTAACATCCTCTCTTCTCTACTATATATTATA
>JABASI010005841.1:0-11695 GCA_019776505.1 Tomocerus nigrus
CAAATATTTTTTTCCCATTTAGGTTTTTATATTCCAATATTTTTCCCATTCGGGTTTTTATATTCCAATATTTTTCCCATTCAGGTTTTTATGTTCCAATATTTTTCCCAATTTGGTGTTTATATTCCAACATTTTTTCAGATTTGGGTTTTTATATTCCAATATTTTTCCCATTTATTTATATATTTTTCCAGTTGGGTTTTTTTTCCATTTGCAAATATTTTTTGCATTTGGGTTTTTTTCCATTTGCAAATATTTTTTGCATTTGGGTTTTTTTCCCTTTGCAAATATTTTTCCCCATTTGGGTTTTTATATTCCAATATTTTTCCCATTTGGGTTTTTATATTCCAATATTTTTCCCAGTTGGGTTTTTATATTCCAATATTTTTCTCATTTGGGTTTTTATATTCCAATATTTTTTCCACGTTGGTGTTTATATTCCAACATTTTTTCAGAGTTGGGTTTTTATATTTCAATTTTTTCCCATTTACGAATATATTTTTTCCATTTGGCCTTTTTTCCATTTGGGAATATTTTTCCCATTTGAGTTTTTATATTACAATATTGTTTCCTTTACGGTTCTTATCAATAATGAACTCAATGTGTCTAATTAATAATATATTTTGTACAGATTTTTGGGATCAAGATGCTTGGCAATAAAGACGATTACAGGGTTTCATCACTGACGCAGTTTGAATCCCAACATTTTGAATACCTTAAAGCAGGTTCCACGCGATTGAAGCCGCCTTATGAACATTCTTTTGCTGTGATTGGAAATTCGGATCATTTTGATTTCTGTTACGATAAAAAATCTCAAACTGAAAGCGTGTTTCTTAGACTACGGATGAAAAATGTCCCTAATCCTCCGAAAGTCTGTTTATACGAACCAGGAGAGAACGCACCATTTGATAACTATTTCCACGGCAAACCGGCATCAGCTTTCTCGTGGAAGGATTGTCCCTCGAAATTAACGGATGGAATGAAAACTGGGAATAATACAACTATTATCAATTATGACCATTTTGCGACATTTGGTCGCTCGTCCATAGGTAGAATGCATAATTCTGGATATAAAGGTATCAGTAGAATGAAAACGACGACGACAATGTCGCCATCAGGAATAGCTCGTGGGAGAAAGAAAGGTGTTTCCCAAATGAGTGAAGCAGTTGTATCCTCGAATTGTACGAATTTACCAACTTTCGACGCTGTCAGATGTGGGGGCAAAGACAAAACAGAAGACACTTGCAAGTTCCTGGAAGTTGCTTTAGAACTTGGAAAGGAGGACGACGACCCGCAAATAAAAATTAGGAGGGATGCCTTAAATCTCATTGATGGAATATTTGAAAAGATTTGTGTGAAAGTCTCTAGCCACTTACCCCCGATTGTTTCTCGCCTTCTTTTGTTTTACATGGATCAAGTAATTAAAGGTGGCGGCTCATTTCCAATCATGAAAAATGAAACATGGAAATTTTTGAAAAATGACCTTCAAACTTGTTTCATGAACGCAGAACCAATGCGATTCAAATTCGATGAGGATGGCGGAGAAGATGATTACGATGATAGCGGTGTTCTTCGGAGCCGTAAGTAAATAACCGGTAAATAGTTACCGTTACTTTAAATAAACATCCCTGGAAAATGACGACGGATTTTAAATATTAAATTAAATCCGTCAAAATTTCCAAATGGAATAAATGCAAAACAGCAAGTAAGCAATTCGTCCTTATAATATTAATTTTATTTCTCTAGGTTTAAATAAAGATGATGATAGTGACGAAGCTTTCGGTAATTTGGGCGTGGATTTTAATGATGGATTAAATCGTATTATGAGACATAATTTTGATGATGATGCTTTTGAAACAGGAGTTCTTCCAGGTAACTTGGTTTTCTTTGTAGATGGACCAGTGATTGTATGACTTCAATTTTTAATTTTAAATATATGAGGTTCGGAGGATTATAGATTTTACTATCTTTAAGTCAGTGCGTTTGATGGAATCTTTCATGGAAGAATATGTTTTGATTTTGGCAGTAGGACTGGTGCCCGGCGCAAGTTTTCAAAAATCTTTTCAAGAACTGGACGACGAAAATTTGTCCCATGGAAAACGAGCTAATCCATCTTCTGGTAGCTCAGGCGGCGTAGCGACTGGACGCGCTTTAAGTGGAAGTGGAGGAACGATTGGTCGTGCTAGATCAATTTCACCACAAGAACAAGGTGAAGAATATCTCATGCGGTCTGTTCAAGAATTAGAAGAAGATGAAGACGAAGATGATGATGGTAATGTCGCTACGATGCCCATAAACGTTGAAGTAATTCATGTATTGCCTACAGCCAAAACACAACGACAGCGAAGACAAGTAACAACTGAATCGGGGATAAAATTATTTTACTATTCGGAGGCTGCAGAAATCGAATATGACTTCAATGTGGCTCTGGACGCTCATTGGAAAGTCTTCTCTACAGTTTTGGGATATTGTAATAAATTTTATAAATCTCGCAAGGCAGAAACCTTCCCCAGATTGTACAACACTTACTTTGAAGACATGTTTGAGCCTATCGAAGACACGTGGATATCCTCTTCGGATAATGATGCGTTGGAAGTTGTCGTTAGCGCATTTGCAGATCCAGTTACAACAGAATGGCTGAACAGCTGTTTGGAAGCAAGTTACATTGTTTCTGACTCCATAACTTTCCGTCCCCCAAGACCTTTAATCTTCCCAGAAGGGGCTGATACAGTCACCAATTATTTCGAAGAGGTCCCTCCTCCAGATTTCTTTACTCCGGAACGACTAAAAAAGGCCATAATGCATGGCTATGCAAATGAGCCGAACGCTGTAGATTCAAATAGTGGACAACTAACGAAAGGACGAATGGTACCTATCCCAAATGATCCTGGATGTCACTGGGCGTGTTCTAACGGGGAAGATGACTGTCACAAGGTTTGTGGACCTAGCGAAAAAGCAGCAGAGTCTCCAAAGTCAATTACAACAATGCATGGTCCCGACGGAGAAAAAACAATTATTGAATCCGAGGTTCAGCATACACAGGGATTGGATTCGGACGAGGAATATTTTACTGATCCAGCCGCTAAAGCTGGAAATATTCCAACTGATGATGATTTAAACCCTAGACTTAGTCGAAAATCTGGCCATGGCAAAAAGAAACGAGGACGCCATTCAAAATTCGGAAGGAAATACAGTTCTTCTGAACTAAATGCCATGAATCACAAGATTTCTACTCCTGAAAAATATTATGACAGCATGGAATCAACTGAAAAAACAATTCCCTACAATTTTACTCCAACCTGGAATAGCACCGATCCTAAGTGGCACACGGGAACTGTTCGAAAATATGATCCGAGCAAAATCAAAGATGTTTTGGACCCTATTATTGTAAACGAGGAAGAGAAAAAAGAAAATCCCAATTTAGAAGATATTCACTCTCGCAAAAAACATATGAAGCAAAAAGAAAATACTACTTCTCCCACAGAAGAAGATTCGAAATTAGAAAGCAGTAACTCCCCTAAAGGACATTCGAAAATTAAAAACAATAATCATTCCCGGCTAAAGGAGTTAAATGAGAAAAATCCTATCCATAGAAACGATACCAAATTGGAAGAAAAAATACCTTCTCACAAAACAAATAAATTAAAAGAAAAGTACAATAAAAATTCAAAAATGGAAGAAAGTACCCATTCTTACAAAAAACATTCGAAAATGGAAGAACATAAACATTCCCATAAAAAAGATGCAATACAGAAAGAAACTGATCATTCTAACAAAAAACATTCGAAAATGGAAGAAAAAGCTCATTCTTATAAGGAACATTCAAAAATAGAAGAAAATAAACAACATTCACATAAAAAAGATTCGAAACTAGAAGAGAATAGCCGTACCCACATAAAAAATTCAAACTTAGAAAACAATGGGCATTTCCACAGAAAGGCTTCGAAAATGGAAGAAAGACGTCATTTCCACAAAAAAGCTTTGAAAATGGAAGAAAATAATCATTTCCACAAAAAGGCTTCGAAAATGGAAGTAAAACATCACTTCCACAAAAAAACTTTGAAAATGGAAGAAAATAATCATTTCCTCAGAAAGGCTTCGAAAATTGAAGAAATTATTCATTCCAACGAAAATGCCTCAAAAATTGAAGAAAAACTTTATCCTCACAAAAATTACTCGAAAATTAAAGAAAAACTTTATCCTCACAAAAATGACACTAAAAAAGAAGAAAAAGTTTATTTTTCTCAGCAGGACCCAAAATTAGAAGAAAATATTCTATTTCACAAAAGGGAAAGTAAAGATTCCAAAATTATTGAAGACAATACTAGATGGCACCATAGAAATCAAGAAATAGATGATAAAAATGACAAATTGGAGTTGTATAAAAAATTCTTCAAAACACATGAGCATTCCTCTAAATCAAAAGCAAATGCTCATGATGTGAGTGTACATAAAGCTAGGAAAAAGGACGAAAGAAAGAAAGCCAAGGTCAAATCAAAGCATTCTGTCCTGGCGAAACGATTGCCAATTTTCGATGTTTCTGGGCTTGACCCTTTGCCGACCACACAAGTCCCAACTAAATTGGTTGGAGCGACTACAACATTCTACACTACTACCCCAGTACCTTTTATGACAACGACCTTTCATAAAAGTCAACGAAAGATAGATAATGGCAATGGGATTTCGCAATCGGGGAGAAATACTGCCAGAAAAAAACATAATCGAGCGAAAAAAGCTCGTCGTTTAGCATATGCAAGACGTTTGAAATGAACAATGGGCATCCTGCTCAGTGCTCATATTATCCAGCTGTCACATCCAGCTGACAACGAAAATTATTTTAAATTATTCTGTGTAATCTCTTTGGTTTTCGGTTTCTCTATTTTTACTCATTTATTTATTTAAATTATAAAATAGATAACTATATAATATTATACAGTAGCAGTCCAATTAATGAATGAATCAGAATGAAATGCACTATAAAGTAAAATGACATAAAGAATCAATCGTTTTTTTAAATTAAGAATGAAGAAACAATGTCATAAATATCTGGTTTGTTTCACATTGGCATAGCTATTCACAAATGAAATAAGTTTCGATTCCTTCATCAAGGTTTATTAAAGATATCATTTACGTTGTATGGATCACATCTGATATAATATTAGTAGGTAGGTAGGCATATCTCTACTTTCCTACTTCCTGATGCGTATAGGTGGGCCAAATCAAAAGTGAATTTGTATCTGAAGACATGAAGGAAAATCTTCGGCTTTTACCGTGCAAATTATTTTGCACAGTGAAAAATTGAATAGTGAGAAGTTACGGGAATTATAACAATACTGGCTACTCAATTAATAAAAATAATTACGTAAATGAGACTGATATCATAATGTGTAATTTACAGTGCAACACTGGAAGTTAAGTAACCTGTCAGCTTAATTGTAATCATCAGTAAAAGTGTGCAGTTTTAGTATTTATTGTAGAATTGTACACTGACAATATTTGGAGTGTTTTGTCATGTTTTAGCTTATTTTAACTCATGAATAAATCCTGTTTTGTTTTTACAAAGATAATAATTATAATTATTAATAATCGCGATCTTACGCTATGATTATAGCTATACCTACGTCTACGTCTACGAGTCTTATTCTTACGTATTCTTAATAAACCTGGGAAAACTTATAAAGATATCGGAGCTTTAAAATGTTCCATAATAGATGATTTTAGTTAAATATTTTTAAATAGTTGCATGTGAAAATTAGCGTGTTTTAAGTAACTACTTGTCACGATTCTACCTAAAAGTTTTGCAAATCCTACTTTGTATACTTATGTAAGCCTGAACAATTGAATCAACAACAAACAATAATAATTAATATTCGTCTATTTAGTTCATATCGTGCATAAAATCAGAGTAGGTATACCTAACGAATGTTCCCAATCCCAACTAGGAAGAGATTTAACTGTTCCGATTGTTAGGGCAGCAAATGGAGGCCATCTCAAATTGTTTGCTTATTTAAAAAAAATGTAATGCAGTCGTGTAATATTTGTATATAATAAGTGTGGTCATATTATAGGTGCTAAGAAATAATAAATACAGATTTTCCTAAAAATAAATTGTTGTGCAGTGCCAACTAATAAATATTTAAAATGTGTTACGAAGTGATATTTTTCTGTAAACATGTGCGTCGATTTCATGTATAAAAGGTTCTGTTTGATGTAGCTTCTGTAACCTGTAACTCACAAAAAGGTTCCAAAAGTAATCCTTCTGAGGAGCTGTCTAAATACTTTGGGATTAATGAAATTCGGAAACCCTAGATGACATAAAGAAAATAAATTCGAACATGACAATTCACATGGACAGCAAGCAGTTCCCGAAAAAAATTTTGCTACATAACGGCCATTTGGTGTTGATGTTATGTTGTTTATGTCTATTTATTCCTTACATTGTCTTCGGTAGTATGAATCCTCAAAAATCCTGTAGTGACGACGGATACTACAGTCCCTATGTCACAATATATAAAAAGATTGGAGGCAAAAAGGTCAAGAGTATACCGAAAGGAGGATTTATGGACACTACTCAATTGTGTGACAAACTTATATGCCTCAATGGACCGTAAGTTTTCCTAAAAGTATTTAAATGTGAGTAGGTATAGGTTGCTCCAAAAACATTCTTTAACTGTTCATAGTTAAAAGTAGGTACCTAGTTTATTTTGCCCTTTTCTAAACCGATTTATAATGAACAAAAGCCTAGAAAAGGTGAAAAATCAAGAGGTACATTCGTTCTTCCAGATTATACCCACGTAAATATATTATGCGACATATTATGGCATATTGTTTTTCCGATGCCACAAAAAATGTATTTTGAAACTTATTGAGACTTTTCGGAGAAAGACCGAGATTGCTCTCGGGACGACAGGAAAGACTGATGTAACGTTTTAAAAAATAATAGAACTTTCTGGTCCCTCCACAGGCGATAGAGAATTTCGTTTAGTGTTACTCTTATTTTCTTAATTTTACAACACAAGGAAGCCCTACTGTTTTCTAACACGAATAAAAATGTCCCCTTTATAAATAAATAAATTGGTCTAATTATCACACCTAATAATCGTAGCCCAGCCGTCACTCCATAATTAGAAACAAACTTCGACAAAATGGCAGACTTCGACTTTATAGGACAATAGTTTATAATTTTGTCCTATGAAAGCTTTTTTGATAAAAATGAAAACATTTATTAGTAGTATGTACATCTACATCGACGCGTACCTACCGTTCTTTTACTTTGTTAACTAAAAATTTATACGGATGAGTTGAGAGGTGATGTAAATTTTGAAAGAAAAGTGATTTTTATTGTTTTTTGTAAGTGGAAATAATTTCCATAGTTGAATCTTTTCCCTGACATTTCCACCAATTACACTACAGCCAAAACCGACTTTTAAGGGGGACAGGACCGCGGGTCAGAATTATTTAATATGCAATTCGGACATATCCTTAGTACAGTAGAATCTCAAGTATTTATATATAGGTAATTAACTTTCGAAAATAGTAGAATTAGTGTTCGACTTCCATCAAAAAAGGTTTGACAAGTGACAAGAGTGTAAATAAGTGGCAAATAATTGATTGATTAATTACAGAGTGATGATATATGAGAATGCAGTGGACACCGGGGATGGGAAGGTGTCCAGATATATATGATGGGGATGCTTTACATTTGAGGAAGCGGCAGATTAATGTGACTTGTGTTCCTGGGCTGAATGGAATTCCACCTGGTTTCGACTGCAACTCCATGGGAAGTGGTAGTGGTGTTCATTCTGCAGCGAATGACGCCGGGGGTGTCGGCGTGACCCCAGCCGTAGATCCAATGAATCCTACTCTGGATAGCAGCACTACGGAAACGGCGACTACTGTGGCTACTACGGAAATGACGACATTGACGACTTCTATGACTCCTACGAGCACGATGGTCCCTGGCAGCCACAGCACTTCTGATGCTACCACTACCACTGCTGACCCCTCCGGTGGCGGTGGTGGTGGGGGTGGTGGGGGTGGCGATGACGGGGGCGGGGGTGCGTTTGACGAAAGTACCACAACGGGAGACTACGCATTCGTAACTACAGACCCAACGGCTCCTGAGCCTACAGTTCCAGTAACTCATGAAACGGTTTGGAAGCCTTGCATATTCAAACAAGCCAGGCTAGAAGTCTTTGACCACAAATGCTTCAAACTAAATCAGCTTCCGAAGAAAACAAAATTGAATAACCGCGTTTCTACAGGCCGATTGGTAACTAATGCAGGAGGAGGCGGTGGTGGCGGTGGAGGAGGAGACGGTAGCGGAGGTGGAGGAGGAGACGGTGGCGGAGGTGGAGGAGGAGGAGGCGTAGGTGCGGGCAGCTGTAACATGCATAATGTTATAGGACGGAAAGTAAGCCATAAATTGGAAAATTTGAATACCTACAGGCATTATTGTTTTCCACCAAGACAGAGCACAATTAATAATCTGAATAGGTAGTTTATCATTTTCAGCAGCACCTATTTAGGGATACCTGCCCACCCCAATCCAAGGGAAAAATAAGCGAATGTGCAATTTTTCATTTCTTTTTTTACATAAAACCGTAAATTTTTTCGCATATGAAAATTGAGCCACGCTTGATCAATTTCCTTGATACTAGTCTATTGAAAATGTTTAGAAAAAACTCAAATACTCTAACTAAGGTGTTCTTCTAGTCTAAAATTCAAAATGGGCTCTAATTCGATAAAAGGGAAATTTTTAATACACTTTTGAATATCAAAATAATAATACTTGAATATATTTGACCTTGCGTTCTATTATAAATTAATAGTGACTATTGATGGACATAATGACCCATGGTATTCTGCTGTTTATAACTTATTTTAACTTATAAGTTATTTTGCATTGAAATTTTTAAAACAAGCTATTTATTATTTAATTGAATGTTATAATGATCATTTTGATTACCTAGATCTACGGAATCAAGATGCTTACCAGTCTCGACGATTACAGACTTGCCCATTTAACACAATTTGAACATCCAAGGTTTGAGATACAAACTGAGAACGATTGCGGACACAATTAATTCAACTTCAAATGATATCGTAGGACATTCTTTTGCTGTAATTGGGAATACGGATCAGTTTGATTTTTGCTACTCGAAGAAATCTAAAAAGGAAGATTTATTTGTAAGGCTGCACATGCAAAGCATTCCTGTATCTCCGACAATTTGTTTGTACGAACCTGGAGGCAACGACGGCACCGATGACTTCTTCGACGGGAAAAAGAAGAAAGATTTCAAATGGACAAAATGCGATTCAAAATGGAGTAAAGATATGACAACACCTGGGCCCTTCAAATTTCGCGACCATGACCTTTTTGCAATCAACAATCCTTATCCAAAAGGGGTTGGCCGCTCTGGCACTTTCAATCCTTTTGCCTGGACATCGGATATGTTTACTAATACTAAGGCCAACGCTAAATCAAGAACTACACAAAAACCAAAAGTGGTCACAGAAAGGAAAAATGGTAAAGTGTCTCATGCAAGCCACGCGATTTTAAGTTCAAATTGCACTACGTTACCCGTTTTGGATACCATTAAATGCTCAGGACGAAAGAAAACGAAAAACGTTTGCGAATTTATGGAGAGAAGTTTAGGATTGGCAGATATCAATGAAGATGAACATTTGAAAGCAAGGAGACGTACCATGGAACTCGTTGACAACATTTTTGAAAAGATTTGTGTCCAAGTCTCTAGCCACTTACCTTCTGTAGCTAGGAACCTTGTCATGTTTTATTTAGAAAAAGTAGTTAACGGTGGCGGCACATTGCCCGTCATGAAAAATGATACTTGGAAGTTTTTAATACAGGATTTGGAAACTTGTTTCGAACAGGCTGAACCGATGCAATTCATTATGGATGAAGATTTTGGAGATGGTGAGCCCTGGGACGAAGAAGAAGAGTCATCAGAAGAAGATATAATCGGTATACTTTTTTAATTATTAAAAATATGAGAAGTAAAAAACGAATACATTAAAATGCAAAAAGTATGTAATATGTAAATATTATAAATACCTATATAGAATACCTATATATAGGTAGTTATAAATAGGTACCTATATGCATTCAGCATTTTATAAGATCATTTGTAACTTTGCAGATAATCCAACTAAATTATCTTTTATAAAACAGGTAAAGCTGCTGCTCGTAATCGCTTACCATCTTTCCAAAGCTTGGACTTAACTGATTATTACGATTACGATGGCAATTTAAACAACAATTCGAAGAAAGAAATTCGTCGACAATTTTCTTTATCCTCTGAAAAGATACGCAAAAGCTGCTAGAAGTAAAATTATTTGTCTATTAAAATCAGATTAAAATATGCAACATATTATAAAAGAAATCATATACTAATGCATACAAATTTTTCTGAACTAACAAAAATTATTTATTATACCTACTTAGTGAAGAGCTGGATAGAAATTTATAGGAAATCGTATAGATTGTCGTAATTTTACGTGAACATTGTTTTGGTTACTGAAAATTATATTTTGTGCAGGTTCGACATCTGATTGGGAAAACATGTACTCAAAAAGTGCATGGATTGACCCTGGGGATGACATTGATCGTCAACGTCGTCAAGACCCAACAACTCCAGATCCAAGTCCGAGTGCAGTAACAACAGATGCTACTACTGCTACTGGTGGAAGTGGTAAAGCAGTTGGTAGAGCAGGGGCGCCGCCACCAGCTCCAAAGAAAAGAGATTTACCTCGCCCTATTCAAGAAGTTGATAAGGATGCGAAGAGTGCAACAATTCCTGTAATGCCGACCAACGTTCAAGTAGTCCATCAACTCGCTAGCAGCAGAAAGGGAAAAGTGCGCAGACGCAGAGCAAAAATTGCTAAAATGCGCAGACGCAGAACGGTGGCGACAGACTCGGGCGTTAAATTGTATTACTACGAAGAGGCCGCTGAATTGGAATACGAATTTAATGTGGCACTAGATGCACATTGGAAAATCTTCTCGACAGTTTTGGGATACTGTAACAAATTTTATAAAGCGCGAAAGGCGGAAACATTTCCCAGGTTGTATAATTCCTATTTTGATGATATTTTGGAACCAATCGAAGATGCTTGGTTATCGTCTTCAGATAACGAAGAATTGGACGTTATTGTTAGTGAATTTTCAGACCCAGTGACGACAGAATGGCTGAACAGTTGTCTAGAAGCCAGTTATATTGTGTCTGACTCTATCACTTTCCGACCACCACGACCTCTTACCTTCAATGAAGGAGCTGACTTGGTGACAAATTATTTCGAAGAGGTTCCCGCCCCAGAATTCTTTGTACCGGAGAGCATGAGAACGGCTATTGCCCGTGGTTACCAATTTGAGGCTAATGCTGTAGATTCAGAGACGGGAACTCTAAATCGAAAATTGGTTGGCATTCCCGCAGATCCTGGATGTCACTGGTCTTGCGATGAAAAAGATGAATGTCACAAAGTATGTGGCGCCAGCGAGAAGGAGAAAGATGATACAAAGTCATTTCATATTCTTCACGGTCCTGATGGAGAAACTTCCATCATTCCAAATGAAGTGGTTCCCGAAGAAGAAGAAGCAGAAGTCTCTAGCACTCCGGGAGATGTCATTTCAGATGATGGGGTTTCAACGGCTGACGGTAGTGTTCCACAACCAGTT
>JABASI010005842.1:0-11693 GCA_019776505.1 Tomocerus nigrus
TATTATAATACAAATATAAATGAATAATAATATTACAATACAAATATAAATAAATAATAATATTATAATACAAATATAAATGAATAATAATATTATAATACAAATATAAATGAATAATAATATTACAATACAAATATAAATAAATAATAATATTATAATACAAATATAAATGAATAATAATATTATAATACAAATATAAATAAATAAATAGTAATAACATAGTATAACAATTCAATAAAATATTTAAAATAAACTGGGACATTTATGTGATGCCATATTTGATATCATATCGTGGCTTTTAATATTATTATCCACCATAGCCCTCTCTCCCTATCTCTGACATTTGACTCAATTAACCCTAGACCGTGTAAGATATTTTTCCCCTACTTTAGGATTAACATGTCTACATTTGTAGCCAACGTATTTCGTAGGCTCAAGCGTTTTGTAGGCGGGGCACCAATGTGTGGGCTGTATTCTGTCTACATTTGTAGACATCCAAGTCTTTAACGCAATAAGTACAAGATTTTTTTTCAGTTTTGTAATTTTTATTAAATTTAAAATGGGCCAAATAACCTGGAATAAAAAGTAAACGAAAGATTGATTAATTCTTGACAAATACCAAAAATCTCTGGGTTGTGCGGTCGCTAAGTTCAGAGGCGCAGTTTTTCAAACTTTTTTGTTTACAAATGTAGACATCTTACACGGTCTAGGGTTAAATATGCAACAAGGATTGGAATTTAAATTCCAGGATGCAAAATTCAATTGACTGCCTAAATATTTTATTTAGTTATGCTGCTGTGTTGTTAGAGCAAGGAGTCTCTATTCAAAATGGAATGGCGAAACGAGTTTTAGTGATGACTTTTGGAATCTGGATCCTGTTTGGAGTTATTTTAAGTAATTCATACAAGTCTCTTATTGTAAATCAAATGCTCACACCTCACTCATTTAATAGCAACTACAGTAGTTTCCGCGAATTGAACCATTTTGGTTTTATCAGTTCAGATTATCAATATCAAATCGATTTGGGCATAAAGCTAAATGAGCAGGAAAAAAATTATGGCAATAAAAGTTGGACTAAATTTCAAAATTTTACTTCATTTCGTATTTAGAAATGTTGGCCTATTAAAATAAAAGATTATAGAAACAAGGAATTCATGCCTGGCTGCTTGTCTTCAATCCAGGACAAAAAAGTACAAAATGAACGAATGTTTCAATTGAAGGAAGAACTTAAAGTATTTGAAAGTTGCGATATTTCTGAAAAATGGATGAATTCGATGATTTGGTTTAGTGTAAACTTTAATATGCAAAATATTTATGCAGTAATGCAGACGAGGGAAGACTCCAAACGAAATAGCTGCCATCAAAGATTTAACACAATTTCCTTCTACATTTCTAATCGGCAGCAAAACTAAGTATCAGCCAAAAGCGTTCATTTTCAATAAAACCTACGATTTCTTGAAAGAGTGCCAGAAAAAAGCCTTTGCGGAACGACCAGAATGGCTGGACAAATACGGAAAATATCTCTTTCGAGACATAAATTATGTACAAATATACGCATAATGGACAAAACTTTAGAACGGCCGTCAATATTTCCGAATGCAAAATATTATGAGCTCAGGCATACTTTCACTATTCGAGTATTGAGATCAATTCTTAAATGACAAAAAAGTGCGAATCGCTTTGAAAGAGGAGATTTCGTCAAATGAAATTCCATTAAGTGGAGATTTTTTACTGTTTACCGCAAAAAATGTCGAACAATTCCAACATTATTTTTGTGTTTTATCTCCATTGATGATACATAATTTGTGGTGCCTTTATCGTTTTCACAGCAGAAATTATATTTGCGGCTTACAAGTTAAACAACTTTATATTTAATTGATATATTTGAAATATTCTAACAAAAATAGAATAGGTATTGCTTTGTAGGCAAATAAAGCAAGAGGATATATATCTGTCTGATCGAAAACTGTTTCAAATTCGCCTAAAGTTGATATTTATTCAACTTGGTAATACGATTGGAATTAAATACTTGTCATCCGCAGGTGCTAAGCATTTGTTTCGTGTCAGTCGTAATGAAAATTAAACAGGTAGTAAGACACGACTAAGCCTATTGATTCTTTCAACACTTAAAAAATTTCATTCAATGTCTTTAACAAAAATAATTGACTAAGATACAAAAATCTGTGTAAGAACCATTGACTTTAAAAAAATAATTACTCCTTAATATTTGCAGTGTTTTGTTTTCAATTGAATGGATACGAAAAAAATGTAAAAAAACAATGTTATAATAAATGGGACTTTTCATACACTGTTTCAACAAATGATTTATATTATGGGTGCTTATCTCGAATGCTTTTAAGTAATTACGGTAGTGAACTACACTGAAAAACTTCATGACGAATTTAATTGGGTTTTATAGAGTTGACTGGTTAGTAGGTATACGCTTTTGAGACGGGTAGTTAAGGAAGCACTCTGCAAGATTCTCAATAGAATATTCACATGGGAGAACTATTACATCATTAGCAATGATATTATGACTACAATATGCTCTAATTGCAGTCAATCAAACACTTTTTTGGTTTCACGGCGCTGAAGAAACCCCGCTTTGAGATAAAGCCTTTGGTCAAAATCTCACATTATGTAGGTATGTTAAAGTTTATATGAAAACTCACAATGTAATTCAAACGTCCGTGTACGTAAGTATTTATTACATATCTGCATAGCACGAACTTTAAATGCCATGTATTAAATGACAAAAAACACAGTAATATTAGCTAATAGTATATCTTTCCGACACATTTCCATGCGTACATTTTGAAAACAATTATTGCAAGTCATTATCATATTCTGAGTTGTTTAGAAATTGTTGATTGCATATTTTTTTAATCGGCTTTGAATTACAGTATTTCGAAAGCGATCTCTCATACTTGCTTATAATAATTTTTTTCAGGTTCTAATGATTGAAATTTGTTAGCCGTATATGTAACAATATTGTTAGGTAACTAATATTAGAGTGGTTGTCTGCGATCTATATGCAACTATCTTCATTTCTTAATATGTATGTACAGGAACGCTACAGTACATCCCGAGTTTATCACCTAAAACAAGTGACTTGCATGTTTTTCTTATATTAAAATCCTTGGTAATATTAGTTCGACAAAAATAGCATGACTCTAAATACTTTTTCTTAGTAAAACTGTTACAACTACACTTGGTAAACTCTTGATTCTTTTTAATTTCTGAAGAATCGTCTTATTGTGTAAAATGATTCATAATCTGAGAGAGGTAATGGTTTATCTCGGTAAGCTGTATAAGTCGGAAAGTTGATATGTAGGTACCTTGACTTGACATTATAAAAATGATTCAAACGGGAAACGACGAAACGAGTTAAAGGAGCCAGGTATGCAGGGTGTACAAAAATCTACATGTTTTTCCTCTACAAATCCAATGTTAAACTAGATCAGTAATTGTTTGAATAGAAACCTGTTCTGGTTTCTACTCAGGTACATTTCCCATCAATAAATACACACAGAATAGGTCGACTGTTTTTGAGCATCTACCTACGTAAGCAGTCTTATAGTTTATGCAGCGTAAGCGAATAAAAAATCCCATGGATTGGAATCGACAAACAATGATCAGCATGTTAAAAATTAGCTGAATTTCCTTATGTAAGCTTATATATAGGTGGAGATATTTCATGATTCACAGCTATTCTCTTTTTATAAAAACTTTAGTAGGTATATGTTATTCAATTTCAAACCTTTCAAACAAACAGCACAATCTTTCTGCTGCAGAATGGACAAGTCTGTTCATTCTGCCACATACAACTTAAAATACAATTTCCATTGTTATTTGGAAACAATAAATTCTTCTCTTGGAAAAGAAAAATTCTACAGTTGCAAAATTAAATGCAGCATTGGAAAAGAAAAATTTTCTTGCTAATAGCAGTCAACTCTTTGATTGACGTGGTCGTATTTCTAAGAAACAATTACCTAAACAAATAAATCACAATTAAAAGGTGCGCTATTAAAAATGGTGTGCCTACGCAGAAAACGAATGTTTAGCATACCAAGAATCACAGTTTTAGATATTCGAAGTACACAATTTTAAATGAAGCTTGGAGTACCTACCTATAGTTATTTAATATGTACGAAGCAAAAACATGATTCCCATGAATGACCTTCTCATTAGCTTAGCTGGTTCACTGCTAATAAACAAGTTCGCTTATTGAACTGGAGTCATGATGTTCCAGAGTAAAATAAAAGCAATCGGCAAGGCTGGAAATTCTACCGGAGGGGCCACGTCATTAACTTAATTATATCCAGTATCACAGCACAGCGGGGTAATAAACATAATCAAGCAGGATTTGCACAGTCTGAACTGAATGTTTCTCATAGCTTTGAAACTACAGCATAAAGGAAACCATATAATATAGTTAATAAACTGGCAAGTAGAAATATCTAAGGAGAGTTTAAGTCTTATATCTATATACACCGCACGCTTTTAACGTTTTTTAAAATAGTATTTAAATGTACATGGGAAACTTCCGTGCTTCCAAGAAAAGAGGCGTAGTTATTGCCAGGTACAAAGCGTGCGAGCTAGCATACAGTCACAGTTCAGACATCCGCGGAGTGCTGAACACAGTTAGAAATTTTAAAATGAAATCTCTTTAAGACATTCAACATTGGCAGACGGCGAAATGGAAAATGTCGTTTTTAAGTCGAGTTACCTGGCAAGCCATATTTCTCAATAAAACATTTCGGTAAGTATATTTAACTAACATTTGTAATGTCTTCATTACTGCGGAATGGATGGCATAAATAATTTTTACGCAAAAAAAATTCAATCCACCTTGCAATAAAAGACAACGGCTATTTAAAGAGGCAATTTTAGCAAACGCGATAACTATAATTTCTTGCGTTTGCCTGTTACTTTTGTGTATAATATTTCAAAGACTGTTTTATTCAAGATAAGTACATTAGTTTTCGCAGGTTCACAGAAATAATATAGGAAGTACCTACATTTTTAGTATATTAATTTCTGTTGGTTTTCAGTTTATATACAAAGGATCGAACTCGATGATATTCTTTTTAGGTAACGGTGATTGTATTTGTGGCTGTGACATCAAATTTTGTGATTACGAGTGCCAGCTACGACCGTAACGTTACTTGCCGTCCAAATGTTTCACCGGCGATTTATTTTTGGACTATTCTTATTATCTGCTATTGGTAATGTCCCATAGCTATTCTTAAAGTCCTATTCTATCCGGGAGACTCGCAGGATTTACTATTACAATAAAATATCCGTGCTCCATTGAAGATATTTCATGATTCAAAAAATACGGTAGTGGTAGTCATATGCAGATAATCGGACAAAAATATAAAATGTGTGCACAGTAAAATTTATTACGATAGTAAATAACAACATAATATTCACTATAACAATGGAGGTTTACCCCCCATTAGAAAAGAACGACGGCCTTGTTTTCCGTACAGAATTCGAAGAAGCATTACGAAAGAAATTTCCAATAGGAAATTCTTCCCGATTTTGTATGAATTTACCCGAATCGAAGTCATATGCGGATTTGAACTTTTCAGTGGATCAGAAAAAGACTTTAGGAGCAAAGGAAGTCGAAGTATCTTTAAGGGCAACTGGTTTGAATTTTAAAGACTTCATCGCAATCACGAAACCTAAAGGAGTTTTTTCAGATACTGAATCAATCGGACTAGAATTTTCTGGAACGATTTCAGATTTAGGATCAGAAGTTATCAATTTTAAAATCGGAGATAAGGTTTTCGGATTATCCGGTGGTGCTTGTGGTCTCGCAAGTCACATTGTTGTCGACGAACAATTATTAACAAATAAACCTGATACAATTACACATGTCGAGGCAGCGGCTTTGCCAGTTGCCTTTTGTGCCTCGATATATTCACTGGGAAAGTTGGCAGATGTAACTGGGTCGGATACGGTTTTGATTCATGGAGCAACGGGTGGTGTGGGATTGAGTGCAATTCAGATTTGCAAAATTCTAGGAGCAAAATTAGTGACAACTGCCGGAAGTAGAAGAAAAAGAGCCTACCTCCGCTCATTGGGAATCGAACATGTTTTTGACTCGAGGAGTACATCTTACGGGGAGCAAATTATAGCAGCAGTTGGTGGTGTTGATGTCGTTTTGAATTCGTTAACTGGACAGAATTTTAAGGAAAAAACTCTGTCCATCTGCAATAAAAACGCAAGATTCATCGACCTGGGAACTGTAAATAATTTGGAAGAGGAATACATGCGATCTCTTAGACCGGATGTGAGTTACAGAAATCTGGAATTTAAGGAGATGAACTCGGAGATAATAAGAAACATGCTTTGTACTGTCACAAATTATATAAATGGCGGATTTTATACACCATTGCCAGTTGTGCAGTTTGACGGGGAGCAATGTCAAGAGGCATTTGAATATTTTCAAAAAACAAATCATATTGGAAAAGTGGTGCTATCGATGCCAAATAATATTTGTGTTGAGGGTGCTTTAACCAAAAAATGTAAGTTTAATATGAATCGTATAGCAGATCAGAGTTAAGCAGTCGTCGGTACAAGTATACTAAGGTCAAAATTTAAATATTTAAAACTAAAAGTGTTAGCTTTCGGGTTTTTCAAAGACTTCTATTAGAAAATTAATTTTGATAATACTGGAGTATACATTTATAAATTTCTTTATTGTGTTAAATAATATTGTTACATGGCATGGTAGTACCCACAGTTTACATTGATTTACTTATTGGTTAGTGCCGGTGGTGATAGTTAAGTCACTTTAGTTTAAACTTTAAAGACGGTGTGACTACGGATCAATTATTGCTAAATTCAGTTATGTAGAATGAATGGCTTATGGTATCTTTGTAATAAAGCCGAATCAATCAATCATTTTTTAATTGTCTCATACTTTTCCAACATTCTTAGTGTATAAAAGAAATTGCCTTAGTTCTTCTGCCTTCTACCGACCGATCTCTCGTAATCTTCTAGGCCTTCTTAAAAATTCTGTACTAATGTCCCGAATTGAAACATTGCATACTGATTCTATTATGCAATAAATATTGAAACATTATATTATACTGCTTTCATTATCTTTCCTTTATATAAGGATTACATTATTGCAAAATATACATAACGAGTACCCGGTGGCCAGTGACGTGTACCCGGTATCCTTCCAGGGCTAGCTTTACTGTTACGTTCAGTCAAACATTCTGATGACGCAGCGGTCTAAAAGTATATTTTTGTAGATACACCTACATTTTTGACGATATTTCATTTCAATGAAAACTGAGGGGACTGAAAACTAGTAATTAATGACGCCAACCATTTCGACTTTCTGCAAGAGAAATTGGGGATATTGGCCACCAGTTACAGGAATAATTTGAAAAAATGCAAAAGTATTGATGCACCCCCAAAAATAATTTTTCAGAAAGTCGAGATAAATTGACTTCATTACTGGTTAAATTTAGAGTACTTCAATTTTTATTGAAATGAAATATCGTCAAAAATGTAGGTGCACCTATGTACTACACTTTTGGACCGTGCTGTAGAGCGTTGTTATGGCCAAACTGCTATAATGACTTACCTAAACAGTTAATATTTTAAATAAACAAAAAGTGTAATACTTATTGTGGGGTGAACCAACCGGGAGGATGTTACAACGATTTCTGCATACAGATATTGAGATTTATCATGAAACAGAGTTGTAATTTCAATCAATGAGTAACTACCATAATATATTTGTCAATTAGTGCCACAACGAACCGGGTTCGGAAGCAAAAATTTTGCTTTAAACGTGACAAATTTTACTGCATCAGCATTAAATATGCTGCAAACAGCATTCCCGCAAAGAGTGTCATGGCGATATACCATATTTCGAAATTGTGTACCTCTCATATTATTTGCAAAATATTGGACATAAATTTTGCATTTTTTAAAACAGAAATGATAAGTTTTGTAGTTAATTTTAAAATAAAATGAGGGGAACATTTTATGCCACAAAAGTTCAACAGATGTTGTGAAAGCTCCGAGAAATAAAAACATACTTAAACTAAAAATGGCGTTAATTTTCATTTTAAGATTTATGCTAACAGGCTGTGTCTCCTCGTGCTTCATTTGTGCATAAGAAATTTCATGTGATTGATATTTACTGTATTCCTCTTGCTGCCTCAAGACGTGGAAAAGTCCGTTTTCCAACATCCTTTGAAAAAATACTGAAAATTGATGTGGTAGCAATTGTTGAAGAAATACAATGAATGTGGATTTGTCAGTTTCCTTGGTGGTCATACAGGCTCCTCCGATTGGCATTTTAGCTGTTACTTCTGATACAATGTATTTAGCTCGAGATTTAGAGACTAGAGCAAATATTTTTTTGGTATAGTCTACTGCTATTTTCATAAAAACTTCTTGACGGCTAATTCCGAACTGTCCAAATTTTTCCTCAGGTCTTTCTTGCAGCCAATTATAGATATACATATTTGAATCCCGTTTTTCAGCTATTTTACATTTATCGAAGAGAAAATTATTGGCGTCTTCAAAAATATATGACCTTTCGTCGGCAACCGTAAATACTTTGTAATTGTTTTGAACAAGTTCCTTAAAATCCAAAAATTGTATTCTATCCGGTGGAGCAATTATTTCACTTGTGATGTATGTTCCGTACATTATTGTGATGACAAATCCCATTGTTATCACTGCCAAATAGAGAATGTTTTTCCTTTTCAAAGACAATTCTTGATCTAAAAATAGAGCCACAAAATTAAGGAAGATCCGGTCCAGTATTTTCCAGAAGGAATCCATTCTTGCAAAATGGAAAATCAAAAGTGACAGCGAGAAAAGGAAAAAAATTAGGAGCTAGCAGTAGAAATCAAAGGTTCGTTGAATTAAAATTGTTATTGGGGCATCTTGATACTCAAGACTACCCTGGCAGTAATAGGGGATCATGTCCTCAAAATACTCAGTGAATACAGTTCGAGACGGGAAAAGATGATGTTCGTCCTTAAAAGTAGAACTCATTGCAATATACGCACATCGTTGTGGGCCGCGAAACGTCAATACCGTTTTTGCATAAACCGCAGTAAAATTTAATGCTCGCGCCATTATCTCAACAGCTTTGTATTTAGCAGGACATATTGCGATATTTTTGTTTGACACTAGAAGGTCTCTGTATTTTTTGGTGACCGAATAGAGAGTTTCCTTGCATGCTGGCCATCGTCCGGCATAGTTCACTAGAAATTCAGCATCCGTTCCACCAATATTCTCTCCATGCGCCCATTTAAGGAGTACCAAACTTTTTCCCAATTTTCATCTCGGATTTTTGTGTCAATAAAGGATTGCAGACTTTGCGGCCACTTTTTGTAAATGTGTGCACGGAATGATGTGTCGTGTTATCAACCAGAAAAACGAAGAGTATGGGCTCACCAACTCGAATCTCAAAAATTTGATCCAAGTTTTTGTGGATTTTATGCTCTGTCTGTCGTAGATAATTATATAAGTGGATGTGGGATGATCCATCGAATTTCCAAAAATATCCCATAGTCTCCGGAATGAATCATCTGGTTCCTTAAGAATATTTATTGTGCACAAATTGTTGGACAAATCACGCTCGTGTTTCGTATGTTGATCAGATTTTCTGTGATGCAGAAATGTCCTCAGGGTCCACGGTTGATTGTGTTGATTAGGCATCAATAAATCTGTCACCCAACCCGAATTGCTGAATGTGATGAAGTTGAAGTCACAATTTTTATAAAATTACATACGTCCAATGCAGTTTTCATTCCTGAGGCTGATTAAACCGAGAATAATTACAACAAATAATTTACACGTCATTGTAGAATTTATTTTTCGCAATTAAAATTTCTAACTGAGTGGATTACAGGGTGCTGGTCCTTTGACTTTCACTCGCTTGATATATATAGCCGTAATGCTAAAATATAATATTTTGTTAAGATAGATGACTTTGACTATATAGGTATTTTCTGATCATATATAATCGGTGTATGTTATTGATTGGCAGTGGTTGCCAAGAACAAACCCAAAACATTAAACCCCACTGTCTCATTTGTACAAGCCGCTAAATAATAAAACATTTCTCAGAGGCATTTCAACCGGCCATTCACTTGTATAATATTAATACAACTGAATTTCAGTGAACATATTATATAGGAATGATTAAAAACCTACCTGAGCTGTAATGACATTAAATGTCTTACAATTACATGCGTTTATTTTGGCCGTTGAGAAATTGAAAGCTTAACCAATTAATTAAAATGTACGAGCACAGGTGGGTATATATATAGATATTTTCTGGTGATGTGTCGTTAGAGTATTAATTAATGAATCTCTAGTAGTAATGGATTTTATGTTGACTTTTATAAAATATATAATAATAAAAGATTTTTTTACTTTATGTTGAATAACTTTCGCTATTGAAGCAATAATACATAAGAATTAACACATTTACGACACCTTGTCCATGACAAAGTCATTAGCAAAAGTAATCGATTCTCATTTTACTTGTCTTTGGGTAAGTAAGGTCGTTTGACACTAGCAGTCAGCGATACAACATTATTCATCGATTTGAACAGCAATTAGTCCTTCCTGAGGTACCTACCTAATTAACTACAACGACAATGTCAAAGTTAAGCTTGCCTTCATTGATGTTGAAGAAGTTTCCAATGCCACATAGGTATGTATACTTAGGTATACTCAGTGATTCATTATTTAGAATACATATTATTATATAATTTTTATTTCTCTTCTGAAATTAGTATTTGTCCAACTGGTCCAGCTAAGAAAATTTATAAAATGAAAACTTCTGTGAAGCAGGAGAAAAATTCAGTATTTGTTCTCATATTGCCCTTATTTCTTCAAAACTGGCATATCGTAAGTGTTGTACCAGCTAAATCCATTTTTTATCCGTCTTATAAAATTGCTCAGTCTTTTCATCAATGTCTACGATTAAACTACGTATCTGAAATAACCACAAATTATGGCATCCAAAATTTCTACAACTTCCTAGAATTGGCCCAAGAAAGCAAATTTTATGGCCTAAAAATCTTTACGGAGGAGATATGGTCAACAAACCTATTTAATAAATCTGGTTCGGTGAAAAAAAATATTCAAATGTTTCGATTTAATTCGTGTTCGGTGCAATTTATAGCTCTCTCAAAAGCTTTCAACGCTTTTGTGTTGGAAAACTATGTAACATTACTTGAGCCATTTGGAGGAAGCCACGATTACGTAATTTTTATGTTAGAAAAGGCAAGCATTGCAGAGACGTCGATAATTTCGGATGTCAATAAATTCGTGATCAATTTTTCAGTGAGTCGTAGTTATCTCTGGATACAACATAAAGTCAAAAAAGATGCATTGATATACATATGCCCGCATTGGGAAATGCAATACCAAATGGACAAAACGTTTTCGACAGTTTCAGGAAACGAAATTCAGTGTGTGAAAAATCTGTATCAGAAACCATTGCATTTACTTGGTAGCCCAGGTAATGGAGAAAAGTCAATTTCAAAGCTGAAATCATGCCGCCTTAGCAGAGGCTATTTTCCATCCAAATCATTGTGTGCGTTAAAAGAATTGAGAAAAGATATGAATTTTTCATTGACATTAAACGTGTACAACAATGAAACTGTGTACAGCACGATTAGTTACAATTT
>JABASI010005843.1:0-11692 GCA_019776505.1 Tomocerus nigrus
AACATCCACGATTCAATGAATCACATTCACAATGTCGCGTTGACTAATCAAATCTGGAAGAAAAAAATCGAAAAAAATTAACAATGCATTTGAATCTGTTAGCATTATTATTTGAAAGGAATGCACACCCAAGTTGCAAAGCAAATCGTAAAATTTTCAATTTTACAATAAAAATAATTTTTATCAGGATTCTAGTAAATTATTTTCTAAACTAAAATGCCACAAACTGGTTCAAATCTATTGACAACCTGCAAATTATGAATTTTTGAAATTCCTGAAAGGAAAATTCTCAAACTATGTAAAGAAGTCACATAAAAATTCAACATACAAATCTACACAGGTAGCTATATAAAGCCCGCATATCGATGTATGTTTACACAAAACAATGTCTTATACTCATTTGCGAAATACAATGTTGACCTTTACATTAAAGATACAAAATTATGGTTTGTAAACTAACCTCAATGACAATTTCACAGGGCCGGGTGTTGGACCTGAAAGATATAATTTGACCACAAAATGAAATGAAAATCAACTGGAAAATTGTCTTTTCTTGCTGTTCTCTCAACTTTGAACTGAACCAAATCCCGCAGAGAACTCTTGGTATGTTGCTCCCTTGTGCACGTCTGTAAAGGAACTAAAAATCCAAATACAAAACAAACTACCTAAGTGCAGCTTTAGAGCTACAAGAGTAGTTTCGGCTGAGCTGGCTTATTACACGTAGAAAATACTAGAACTCGAACTCTTGTTATTGCAAGAAGCGTTTGATTTACATGAGAGTTGCTGGGAGTGGGAACGAGTCGCGTTTCTTTCAGTTAAAAGTTTATTAGTCATATAGTGATGTTGCTTGTTTGTTCCTCTTGATAAACTCATAAGATTGATTTCGTATAATATTACAGCTTATTTGTATTGACATTAATAAATAGTAATGATAAATAGATGTGGTTGTGATTAGCTTTTTGCAAATCACATTGGCGTATCAAACAGTGGTAAGTACCTATGTAACACTTAAATAACTACATATTACAAAGTGAGTATATAGGTACGCTGGAATAATTCATTAACGATTGTCATAAGTGAACCGAAAATACAACCAAAACCATAATATAATGGCATATGGCATATATGCGGTTTCGATGAATGTTTCGATTTTATCATGGATATTCATATCGTACAGTCATATATAGTCCTATCATAGTACATTACGTAATCTTTATGTGAATATCGCACTTTTATTTATTAAAAAAGATGTGATATACCATATTATACCGTGTTACTTATTATTTTTACTTCATGATGACATTTGGTCCTTTGAAGTAACCCCAAAATTTATTGCAAACCTATTTAAGCTAATGTACATTCATCTACACGTATGCATACACAAAAAGTGATTCAATTAATAGTGATGGCTACAACGTAATGGTTAGTTTAGTACTGTAATATACTATTCAAATTAGCGCATACCTAAGTATAGAATGGATCCATAATAATAATAATAAATATGGTATACCTATATATCTGTAAGTATCATCACAAATTACAAAAGTTGTATAATATTTCCTGTATAAGGAGAGATCTTTGTTTGTACTGTAGGGTTTAAGCAGGCTATCATATATCTGTAATATGAACTTAATAATAATATATGAAACCTAATTCTACTCTTGCTCGCTGCTGGAAGATTACATAAGTCAATTCTGACATAAATTGTAATCAATTGAATATATTCGTGCTGGTTTTAAGTCCTGGTTTTGCTAAGTTGATGTCAATGCAAAATACTATTTTTCATTAACGCTCTCACTTTTTATGAATAGCATTTAAAGATGAAGACTGGATGATTCGATAACAGAGGATAGCAAAATAGCAGATGTGAATGTCAGTATATATTATTTAAAGGATTTTATTCAAACTGAAGTTTAGTCAGATAGTGTATTTAGCCTAGAGCCTTTGCCAAAGAACTATTAATGGCCAGTTATAGTAATCTGATCTCAGGACACTGCGCACTGTAGTAATGCATATAATATCATCATACGTACATAACTGTCTTGTAGTAAATATATGAACACATACGGTGTGAATGCGACTGTGACCATAAAAAATCGAGAGGTGCATAATGATTTAGGCTACACAATAATATGTTTAAAAGTTTTAATGCATATAAGTAAAGGACAATCAGAGACATATACATGTATATCATGTACAAGTAACTGATGTAACTTCAACTTTTTATGCCATGTACTCGCTTATCTTTTATCCTTCTCTGTATAACTTGCCCTTGAACAAAAGTGCAGCTCAGTTCCTCCTCTGATTCAAAATCCTAGAAGATAAACTCTCATTATTATTGTGCTTACGTGTGCATAGTGAATTTCTACCCTGATGAAATGCGGTAGCTGGGATCTTATTATCATCTGACTCATCCTGCTAATTCACAATTTTCAAAGAACAAAAAGTAAGTCGCATTTTGCGAATCCTGATTACAAACTAAACACACATATAATATGTCATTTAAAAGTATTTGTAGTTGAATGGTACATAGGTACACACCTAACTCTTAAATTCAGTATGCATAGGCTCATGTTTCTTTCTCTGAGGATCTAGAGCATGCATTTACTGCGCTGCATGCCAAATTGAAATATTATTATTTCATCTATCTAAATGAATCAAGATAATGATTTTTTGCAGTAATATTATGTAGTTTCTACAAATAGCTACTAAAAAGTACTACAATTTACACACACAGAAAAAGACGCTACGGGTTCTCGTGCAGTATTACTGTAATACTTGATGTCTTAACCATATTTATCACAAGTACTAGTGCCATGAAAATGACTGTATTGACAGTTAGTTGCATAACAATAGACTTATCTGAATGAAAGTAAATGTTCTAAATATACTTATTAGTGTTTTTGTTATTACTTAAATTGGATACCTAGGTATATATTATTTGTATTATTCCAAACCACATCAAATGATCATTGTTTATCATCATAGAATCTCAATGTGTTTTATCAGCCACAGTAAACATGCAAGTGATTAAGTAGGTCCTTATGTTTATAAATAGATGGAGAATGACAGAATAAATGAGAATGAAGAAAAATCTCTGGCTTTTATTTATTTAGCTTTGTAAATATGTATTTTTTATCTAGGTATGTTATATACACTTGCAGTATTTTTCCTTAGAGCCAATTGCAAATGCGATTTAGGTATCGTATACCTATACGAATTGCCGGCGTATGTAGCTGAGTCCACGGTCCACGTAGCAGATAGAAGAGTGGGGTTGGGGTTATGCTGATGATTGTGATGATGTAGAAACAGTATGAGTCGGAGATGAGTTAGATGACTCATACCACCGCACCAATTAGCCTGGGGCAGTAGCCAACTAGCGATGACTATAAAGGGAAAGTATAAAAATGTTTCATCCTGCACCTCTTTGACTAAGATAATGACAATAATTTTAATTTCTTATCAAGCCATATAATATCTACAACAATTTTTGTCTATTTACCTAACAGGAGTATTCACATGCGTATGTATGAGTGCTACAAGTGAAAAGCAAATTGAAACTGAACACAGGTACCAATTAACCGTTTCCTCAACGAAATGTCAAGAAAGTTATTTCAACACTTTGTGACACCAAGATGCAAAAATGTCTATTTGGGGCACCAGGTTTTCTTTTCTGGTCTAAGAACAAGTAACAATGTGGAAATATCTGGGATATTTCCTCCAATCACAACTCCATTCGATCCGACAAACGGTAGAATTTCCTATGAAAATCTGAAGGGAAATTTTGATATATGGAACAAAATTCCATTCAAAGGATATGTGGTAATGGGATCCAATGGAGAAGTTGTCTCTTTGAGCGAAAATGAAAAACTAGAACTGCTACGGAATGTGAGACAATTATCATCACCTGGAAAATTGATCATCGCAGGAATAGGTCTGGAAAGCACTCAAGCAACAATCGATCTCTGTAGCAAAGTATTTGAAGACAAAAGTGCAGATGCAGCATTGATCGTTACACCGTCATTTTATAAAGGTAGAATGGATGATTTGGCTCTGAAGACACATTTTTCAACAGTAGCTGATAAAAGCCCTCTTCCAATTATACTCTACAGCGTACCTGCAAATACTACAATTGACCTTAGTGCTGAAGCTGTCATAGAACTTGCGGATCATCCCAACATTATAGGACTAAAGGATAGCGGGGGTGACATCACGAAGATTTCTCGCATTGTCTATGAGACAAGTGCTAAAAATAAGAGCTTTCAAGTGCTTAGTGGCTCAGCAGGCTTTTTACTACCATCGCTATATATGGGATGCACTGGAGGAATCTGTGCTCTTGCAAATGTTCTAGGAACAGAGGTTTGTCAGTTACTAGACCTTGCAAACCATAATCGAACAGAAGAAGCTATAAAGTTGCAGAGAAGACTTATTCTTCCAAATCAATTAGTTACGAGGAAATTTGGAGTTGCTGGCTTAAAGGCTTCTATGGACAAAAGAGGATTATTTGGAGGACCTTGCCGATCACCACTTCTGCCTTTGAATGAATCAGAGCTTAAGCAGTTGGAAACTGCATTTGCGAATGAAGGGTTTTGACCACCTTTGCCAATATTATGAAACTATTGTTTTTTACTACCCATGCAATCAAACAGATAAATTAAATATTAATGGGGTAGATACAAAGGTAAACGTTTTTTTAAATCTGCAAATCTCTGTTGTGCTCATAATGTGCCAATAATGTCAATGATGGTTGTCTCAATTGTACGTATTAAAATTCGTTATTCAATACCTGCTCATAAACATAACAGAAAGCTTGCCTATTTTAAGCATGGAATTATACCCGTGTTTTTGCATGAATATTTCCATGTGCATTTCATTTACATGTACAAGCATTTCTTTTGAAGATGATCATAATGTAGATTTAGTAAATTCTCGTGATGAAACTATATTATGTACATTTGTAATGCTTAAATGCGCCTTTCATCCATTGTCACGTTAACTGTTAACTGACGCATTGTCCATTTCAAAAGTTTGACCGAACGATGAACGAACTCGTAGGCATCGATAGAAAGAGATTTCGACGAGGTGTATATAGCATTTTGTTATTTTATTATAATAATATAAGCTCATGTATATAACATCTATGACAAGTGTTTTAATATAGAAGAGACAATTCTGTGGTAAAGAGTTGGTAGAGTACCAACCATTGAACAGTGACTAATAAATAGCAAGGATGAGTAATGAAAAGTTTATGCAGAAGTAGAATCCTAGTGCACAATGTTGCATTTATGTGAAAGTAAGCACCTTGCTATTATTACAATGACAACTTGACAGCTAGTAACACTGGGCATGGGGCGTGTGTATTACAAGGGCAAAGGGCACTTTAGCAAACAGGATGTAATAATTGAGACAGATGGATTTGTTTTATATCCCTCACTCACCCACATTAACATCTCATCCACATATAAAACGGCATTTTCAGACAGATTCGTGAATTGACAATTTAGTTTAATCCACTCGAGAATTGAGACTGGCCAAAGTTGCTAGTTCGTTCGGACTGATACACAATTGCAAATCTTTAATGTTGTTTCCACCAACCAATGCTTATGCTAACCATGTATAATGTTAGCAAAATCAGTAACTACGATATTCGAAGATGAACATGGACAGCGACAGCGATGCTAGTTCCAGAATATTTAGTGATTTCTATGTATAAATTGTATAAATTATAAAACGTATATAAATGGATACCTACTTAATTATTAGGGAGAAATAATTATGCTAAATATATTTTAATGTGACATTTTTTCATTATGGAGAAATGGCAACTACATTGCAGATTTGGCGATCACCAAACTAAATCAATGGCTTATGGCTAGAAAAATTGCTGCTGACAATCAATGATTAGAGCCACGCCTTTAATTCATTGGCATTACGAATTGTCACAATGCTTGCCATATTTTTGATATCATAATAGTGCTTAGTTATGTGCAGTGCGAGCACATTAAATTAAGTGCCACAAGCCACAGAATCACACTTTGTATTGCTTTGATAATAAATAATTTATTGACTAGTTTAAAAAATTGCAGAACCAATATGAAAGATATTAACAAAACATTTCAGGTTGTATTTAATTTAAATCGTAGTTTTGGGAAATGCTGTGTGACTATTTATAATCTATATAATATTATATGTAGGTAACACCATTTTACTTCTGCACTAATTAAATAATAATAATTATGCATTTTATTTGATAAGTCTATTACTGCATTTTATTTTTAAAATTTTCGATTTGAACATATATAAAAGGATTCGTACACGTATAATAGTATATGTAAGCATATATCGAGAACAAGGCATTAAACTTTCAAACATACGTCTTGATGCTGTATAATTTTAATACTTCTATTTTTCTACATTATAAAAGACACATTTTAGAAAAAGGAAAGTAAATAGCACCAGTTTACAATTAATTTACAACCAAATGAATATTATTACATTTATGATGTTGATTAGAAAATCTTTGAATAATACATTGTATGATAAATAGGAATTCGGAAGTCAAAAAACAGTTGAATATAAATCGTTGCAATGTGCAGAGGTGGCATTTGACCGCTTAAGGGATTATGATTATCTCTCAAACCATGCGCCATGCATTTCAGTACTTTGCTAATAACGTATTTAGGTGGATACCTAAAATTATGTTGATAAGATAATTGCTTAAATCTGTTATTTGTCTACTTCCAAAATATTATATTATTATCGATTGCTAGTCGTTTTAGAATTTTATACCGAAATATTCAGCTAAGTACCTCACGAGTTAACAGTGTAGCGTATACGATAACAATTATACACCAAAATTACTTGTTTATTTTATTTTATTAAGTTTGCTTCCTACCATCTACACAAGAACATATTATATCGTGCACTCTAAGTAATTGAAATGCTGTTATAATATATTACTATACTGTACTGCTGCTAATAAGTAATAATTAAAGCAAAATAAAACATACTTTTAAATAATAACTTTCTAGCTAAACCTCATTGGTTATCCTCAGCCATTTTGGCATCGATTTGTTTCTTGACCAGAGCAACGAAATCTTTAGAATTTGTAGGTAAGTAAAACCGGTCGCAATGGGTTATTAATACAGAATCTCCTTCAGGAGAACCATATTTAAATGTGATTAGTTCCGGGTGCTTTTTCTTTGATGTTATTTTTATAACTGTTGAAAGAAGTCGGCAGACTGATACTTCAGCCACATCGCGCTGATCCGTTTCCCGCAGCATAAATATTTTTGTAGAAGTCACCAGAACAAATCTGTAAAAAAAATATTGTTCCGTCCGTGACATATAATGCAAAATAAAATAACCATCAGTCGAGAGTCCAGACTTTATTTATCCGTTCAGAAAAATGTATATTTTAATTTTTAAACTTACCCAACATAATGTTCCCCGCTCGCCATAACCTCACTACAGGAATAAGAGCCAAGTACGTCGGGTTTCTTCTGCCAAGCTTTTATTGACACCCTTTCGCCGACCCTTTCATCACTCCCAGGATCAGTTCCGCTGCATTCTGAAAGTAAGTAATTGGGTTTATTTATAAGATGTTGCCAAAAGGTTCACGGAAGACACTTTCAGGCCTCCAAATCAAAGAATAATAAATTATTACATTATTATGCCTAAGGTGAAATATTTATTTGTAAACATATACCATCAGGATTATCAGAGTCACCAATACTGAATGGATTCGCCATATTCCGATACGGTTTAGATTTGTCTTTGTCTGTACTGCGGACGTGTCTCTCTTCTTGAGTCCCAGTAGGATTGACAATGTACTCGATCAATTTCTCTTTCATTTCTGCCGACTTGGCCTTGATTGTTGTGCTGAAAGAGTTTAGCAGGCTTTTTGAGCTCAAACTTAGCTTGGATTGGGAGCGTTCTGGGGTTATAGAATCTCGAGAAACAGGCGAATCACTATTTTTGCACTCCATACACATCGACGGATCATGATCAGTAAGGCCTTCATCAGGATCGGGGCTCAGCATTTCATGCAGAGCTATAAATCATAATGACAAACTAGATTATACCAACTCCAAGAAAATCAAGCAGACAGATTCAACAATAACTTCTTAAGGTCATATTTCTAGTCATTGACAAAGCTTGCCTTGATATCCACCAGATAATAAACCGACTTTCTGAGTGTTCCTTTGAAGGAAAGAAGAAACGACCATATGTACGTATTGGTCTTCTTCTTCTCGTCCGGAACCGACAAAGCACAAATTTTCACCTCCAGCTGCCGATCCAACTGAAAGAGCCTCTTTCTGTGCTAAGAGAAGGCCTTGAACAGCAGTCGAAAATTGAACGGGCTCCTGCAACATCTAAATATAAACAAAAGTAACATTTGTTATAGTCAGTATATAAGACATATAAAAATATATGTTGAGGTCATTCAATGTTTGTCAGCATATTCCGATTCTCTTATGAGGAACAAATAATTGGAAAAGAATGTCGGATTAATGCTTTATGCTTCATTTCATGCATAATTCACTAATCACCAACCTCCTGATGAGTATTTAATGGACATAAATTTTATTGTCATTCAATTTTATATTTAAAGTTGAAACTAGTTATATCCCTAGTTCCCTAGTTAAACGTACGTCAGTATTTAATTAATCACTATAACTATTGGTTTAGTCACTTTGATTCTCAATTAAACAAGAATGTAGTGAAGGACTACTTACCAAACCGCAGTCCAAATGAAAAGCGGTAGGAAGATGACCCGCATTGTACTGGTCGGCTGGTCGACAGTCCACAACAAAAAACCGAACTCCAAAATCGTTTGATGCAGAACCTAAGTAATTTAATTATGCATTTTATGAGACATCTTTAAGCCACTATTTTTAAGGCTAGCCTTTTTTTCTACTGCCACACTGTACTTAACCATAATATTTAATAATAAATATTCATACTCGAGTCTAAGTGTAGGGACACACTTCTAGCCATCCGAATGGAATGTAGCAGCTCTTCTGATGACACTGGCATACATAATGAATGCATTGCAACTCGCCTTGACGGTGATGTAGATCCAGTGCCTGTGCCAAAAGTGAGGAACGATTCGGAACCAAACAGTGCAGTTTCGAACATCTGTTAAGGGGAGTAAATACAATATTTATCTTGGTATCTTCGAAATCATAAAAACTCATTTCATTTTTACATAAATACTATTTTAATAGAATCTCTATACTCTCCCAATCTGTTGCTTCAACATACTACACGTTAATCATCATTTTATCCTGATGATGGAAAGGTATAGTGAATTATAATTACCCGTCTATAAGAATAAGGTGTATTGGTAGTGTAGTGTTGCGAAATAGCTATAAAATCGGTTACATCGCCAGGTTCTAGAGCACTTGGAAGAGACTTAAGAAGTTCGACTGTCTTTGTCTTATCACCGTCTTTAATTTCCAAAACTTGATCCCTAGATAAAAATAAAGTTATAGGTACTCTTACATAATATATTTTGCTTTGATTTCAGCAATAGCAATCCTCTCACTAATGTTGAATATTATAGATATTGTTATATTATTATCTTCTTACTTTGCGTTCATCACTAGAGCCAGAGCCATTTGAAATACGAGAAACGGATCTCGAAATTGAAAATAAACATCCCAAAGTGCCAGTGTGGATTCTAAGTTGCACGAATTTGCAAATAAAGTGCGAAGCTGAAACAAAAGTGACGTTAATTTAAAATCTTCTCACGGGTTTTATTATTTGGCAGCCTGAAGCGATCTTCAGCCTCATTTTAGCGTTCAATATGGCTAACTTAAAAATAAATGTAATAGTGAAGTATAATATTACCCAAGAAGAACAGTAAAGAAACGGTGTTATCCTTTTGGAGTCTAACCAAGAACATAACTGAGGATCATGATAGAGCAACAGAAGTCGAAAAATGTGGAAGGGAAGACCTTCAGGATTATTAACATCTCGTGGGATATAGTCTTTCATAATTGATCTAAAGCACTGATATAACTGTCCTGCGGACACTTTGAGGGTAACAAGAGGCTGTAGAACTTCAAGCCATCCGCATCCATTTTCATACTTTATTCCAGTAGTTTTGCAGTAGCCTGTCAGTACGGACTCCAGATCGGAAGTAATTGAAACCCGATCTTCTTCTTCATTGCCAAATTTTTCTACAAAAATAAATGAAAATAAAAACTTCTCATAAAATATGCGATTGTATTGTAAAAACTAACGACTGTTACAAAACCAAAAAGCTGTGAAAGTGTACTAACCGGCAAATGATTGACAATCTGCTCGTAGCTCCTGCTGCTCTTTCAAATCGAATATATCTGAACCGATGGGAAGTTTCGCCGTATATTCGTCTACTCCAAGACATAATTGCCAGACCTTATCAATATACATTCCAAATTATTATTAATTGTAAGTTAACCATTATTGCCATAAAAAATTGCATTTTGTGTTGAAAAGCAATTTGAATGCTAAGCATAGTCCACATTTCCACATAACATGACATATTTTGCCCATTATTTCGGATTTTCTAAATAAATGTCTTATCTTGTGCTGTGCATGACAATCTCCTCCAGTATATAAATAGTCAGCATTTCAAAAATATTAATTTTGAACGTTATGACTAATTTAATTATACTAGATAGAGAAGAATAATTTATTATGTCATTGTAACTAACATCAGATTCAGCATGTGGTACCTGGGCTCTTAAACGAGTTGGAATTCTCCTTCCTTTGCAGATCTCCAAAACCCTGTCCAAATTTGATCCTTCGTCTTCTTGTAATGCTGTTTCAAGAGCCAACCCCAGCTCCCTAAAAATAAATGAAATTTACTGTTAAAATATTCAAATTTTCAGTCAAAAAAGGAAAGTATTTTTACCAATTTGTGTCTTCTTCTTCGTCCATTTTGCAACGCGGGAATGTTGCAGAATCAAATTTGACTTATTATCCAACTATTCCAACCAACTATCCAACTTGATGATTTGGTCAAGATTCGTCAAATCCTCGAACAAGGTAATTTAATTAGTTACCTCACACTTCACACGCAATGTTTTAAAACTCTCACCGCTGGGGCTCTCTGTCACATACAAATCAGATTGATTATTCGTCCGTTCTAGATTTTATTAGGCTACATATGACATACATACAACGTAACGTAACGTAACTCGTAGTCGTCTCGTAAGTATAACTTATCTCTGCTCTACCATCCATGGGGTCTGTATTCTGTATATACATACAATGTTTATGTAACAATTAAGAAATAATTATTATATAAACCTGTCAACGTACGTTATATTGTAAATATCCTGTTATTATAGTATTAGTAAGTCATTAAATAATCATTGTGTTACTAATTGCTATATTATCATTGTTTCTACAGGATTTAGAAATGAAACTTCAATTTCAAAAGCATTGACGCTTACGCGAGGATGTTGCAAAGCTGCAAGTCGACGCAGAAATAATATTATTGTCTCAAAGGAAGGAACTATTTCAGAGGTATTGACCTCGCAGCCGATTTGTCATGGCAGAATGCGAAAAAGAATTTGAGGATAAGAAGAAAACAAGGAAAAATAATGAAGAATCGAACAATCTTGTACGATGATAAAAATATTTATATTTATCAATTTGCTATAATACTGAAATATGACTTTTCTTGCGCTACAGTGAG
>JABASI010005844.1:0-11691 GCA_019776505.1 Tomocerus nigrus
GGAGCCTATATGCGTCATTTTGGGTATAGGGACATATACATGAAAGTTGTGTAACTTTTTAAGGGCTATCCAGCCCGCATAGTTATTCCTTAGTGTATATCATCCTTTCGTGAGCTAAAATTAATATTCAATGAAATTGATTGTTATTTAATGTGCAGGACTCGCCAGAAGTAGTGTTTCATATTACAGCGTACAACTCTCAGGTGGATAAAATTCTTGATGTACGACTCGTTCAACCAGGTAACGAATGATCTGCTACTACTTATTTAATAGTTGATGTGCTTGTAGGAATCAATTTGAATTCAAACCTTGCAGCTAGATGTTTAAAAGTGGATGCAGTGGTCATGCATACAACACACCTTGATCTTTCCCCGGTTTCCTCATATATAAGAATTTGGGCTTTCAAATAGTAATATAAAGCTAATCTAAGATGATAAACCGTAAAGGAAAAAATAGCCAAAGATGTAGTTATTTCAATGAGATTTTACAAAATGATCTGTATGGATATTTGTCTTATATTTACTTAGGAAGATATTCATTTCGGATAAAAAAATTCATTTTCGTTTATTACGAATACAGAACCTCAAATTACCTACATTTCAATTAATTTAATCATTAATATGCATGTAGTACATCTAAAATACTATGATTTCAAACTATAGCAATTCATTAATACTTGATGATGATAGAAAGTCGTCCAACCCAAAGTCGTAAAACATTTTACAACAATTTATAATTTGATACGATTTTCCGTCTTTATTGGCGATGCGATGTTCTCTAATATCAACGCATGGAAATATCAATAACTAACTTTGATGCATGGAGAGGGACTATTATTTGAGTGAATGATGAATTGTTTTGTTTGAAGGGACACGGATCGGCCAAGCGTCAGAATGTTTTGTGTACTGGAAAGACCCTGTGACAAGTGATACCTGGGGGCTCAACTTTACATCACCAATTGACGCGAAACAGTTCAGAGAATGCTGTGTAAGACTCTTGACTTGACTTTAGTATTATAGTTTCTATTTTAACGTTCTTTTAGCTGACTCGTATTATTACTCTTGCTTTCCCTCTGTTACGAAAATAGACGAGAGAAAGACAAACAGAGAAGCAGTAGCTAGGGCTCTCATTCTTCTTATTGTTCGCTACTGGTTCGCTACAGTACAGAGCAAAAGTGGAGACTAGTATATCTATCTATCTCGATCTTCTTTTTCATCAAGTTAACTAAAATAAAGTGAAGTAGTGTCTCGTCGAGTAGCCATAAGCACCCGACTGTCAACCCACCCACCCACAATCAACTCAACCAAAGCACACGCTACGCTGAATACTACTTTTACATTTTTCATCCTATACTCTCCGTCGAGAGATCTCTGCCAATACTGTGCTCTAGAGCAGAAACACTTCAATTTCTTTAGCCACCTTCCTCTCTGTTAAAGAACTCTTATTTTTCATCGCCTGTCTCCTCCCCTCCATATACCACTCTTCTTCTTCTTCTCCGACTTCTCCTCTCTTTTCTAAACTTGTTATCACTTTTCATTCATGCATGTATCTATTTCATCGTAGTCATTAACTTATTTTTCATCCAATCTGTCACCTTCTCTTTATGACATGATGATTATCATCCCTTCTTCCCTATATGTAGTCCCTTTTCCTAGAAAAATCTTTTCTAATGTTCTATAACGCTCGCAGTTCCGTCTATTTTCCGAGAGACGTAATTCTTTAATGTCAGAAACACAGTTTTCTTTCATTATCTGTCAATGATCCTTTGGTTTAGTTTATATAGTAGGATAATAATACGTTAACGTACTAACCACTTAAATAATCACATCAATTTGATACTTTCTTACACGTAGTAGATGTGCTAATGCCCTACAAAAATGTAATAAAATTATTTATGAAGTTTAAAATTTCAACCTTTTAATCAGTATGTTTTACATTAAGTTTCCATATTTCCCATTACAGATATTATAAAAGAAACTTTTTAACTTCTTCTCATCTTACTTAATTATACTCTCATTATTAGTCCTATTTGATTTTAGAGATGTAGCTATACATATAATATCATTAACGCTTAATTAATAGTATATTCAGCAAACAGCTGTGAATGAGTAGAAGACCCAATTCGGATATTAATTTCCCCTTTTTAATATTTATTATTTGTTAAGATAGGTCATTCTTGAATGAAATCTTGTCTTCTTTGTAGGTCATTCTTGAATTAGGTACTTTTAATTTAAAGAATCTCTTCCTTTCCAGGATACATTTAGCTGTTACCACATGCTTAAAAAGCGTACTAGAATATTTGCAAGCAATAAGAATATAAGGGACAGCAGAAATGTAGAAGGTTTGCGTCAGAAATTGCAAGAATTATTTCATATCATGTCAGGATATAGGCTAGGTAGACAAATGCCAATTTTCTTCAGCTATCGTAAGATAGACAACTTAATGTGCTAATTGCAAAGCATTGTTTCATCAATGATGCTTTGAATTATATATGTAAAAGGGCTATATGAATATACCTGATTGACATGACATCTCGATTCAGTAGTTACTATACTACAATATAATAATATGGCAGTAACAATCTATAAATATTTTTAATGAGTGTGCGGAGTAGTTGTGTAGGTATGTCTATGTACGTCATGTCATATGAACTGAATAAATGGAAGTATATGTGGAAATATTGAAATTGTGCTAATGGTGATAGTTATAATAGTACTAGATGGTAGTTTCAGGAATAGTAAAAAGTTATATAGTTTTAGTATTTATAGAATAGTGTTATAATATTATATAGGGAAAGACATAGTTAGTTAAGGGGGAGCTAGGAGCCAGACGTTTAAGGATTAAAAGAGAGGAGACAAGAGTTAGAAATGAGTGGAGGATGTAGCAAGTCGTGCTCTAGTACTTGTGAACAGTGAGAGAATGGCATAACATCGCAGTCTGGTTTCCTTTGGCTTAGTCATAGTATTCCTTCTTGGTCGTCATTGTAGAGTCTGCGAGTGTGGCATCGTGTGGTATCAAATGTAATGGCAGCTAGCTTAGCTTCTTTCTTTCTCTTCTTCTTCTGATGCGTTCCCAAATGCGGCTCTATAGTTTTCCAATCGTTATCAGATTAGCACTTGAACATTCAATGAGCTTAGGAAGCATGAGAGAAAAGAACAGAATCCTTCTCTCGGAAAAGTTGTAACGAGTCTTCACTCCACTTCCTTTCACTATTTTCACTTATTAATTACACTGAGTTCTTCGGAAAAAGAAAGTAGCTCCACTTAAACACACTCATTTTTGCTGTTTCTTTCCTAAGCACCGTTGTCATTGCATGCAATGTGCAAAGTAGTCACTCCACAATCTCGACATTCCAACGTAATGTAATTGAGTTTTACAAATACCAGGAGTTACTGATCCTTCCCGATACACTATCTTACACTGCCACACAAATTTACCCCTTTCATTTAAGACTCACACTTCTACTACAATCAAACTTTTTCCAGAAACAAAAGACAAAACCCAGGAATTACTGAAATCAATGGAAATTCTAATAATGCGCCTTTTCCTTTTTTTACCAAGAATTAAATTACTAATGTCCTCCAATATACTTTTACTTTCCTTGGTCCACCACGTACTTTTGGTTAGATGGTATTTTTATTTATCTGTATATATTGTTAGTCACCTCCATGTTTTTTATACCTAATGCCACATAATTGCTTTCGGTTGGGTTGTGCAGTCATAAGCAGGTGATCGAAAATCACTACATTAGATTTGAGTTGATGTCTACCAAAATTACTGTCCTTGTATTTCTTAGTACCTACTATATTAGTTGGAAATTAGGAAATATATTGTCCATTAATAGGTATGAGAAAAATTATTGACATCCTCGGAAAGATGAGAAATATCGTTATTTCAAGTGAGAGGAGGATTTATCGTAAGAAATGATCATTGCGTTGTTGGTGATCGCGCGGTCGCGCGTGATCGTATCTAGTAAGGTTTTAGGAAGAAATATGGTGTAAGAAAAGAATTTACTGGAATATTTTTTATAGATTATGAGAAATTACAGTTATTTTGTAGAAGAGTATATAGAATGAGTAGTATAGCAGTTCTACCATGTTCTCCGATAAATACTACGAGGTTCTTCGTATGCCTTGAATACAGATGGGACAATTTTCTTCTAAAAAAGCCATTATCTGTTTTACAAACAATTTTTATTTATTTTTCCATAGTGTATTGCTGATTTGTTCTGAAACTGCTTGTATTACCTTTCATGAAATCCTCTAATTTCTTCTTGGTAAATCAAATTTTAATTTTTAAAGCAAATAAAGTCATATTACTGGACTTTGGACTCGGAGAAAGCGGAGAAAGTACGACTTACTTTCACTATTTCAATAGTTCCTTAATTCGTACATTTTTTATTCAACTGCCATATGAATTCCGTAGAAAAAGTTGAATCAAAACTAATTACAGCTTTACTACAACTACTTAAATTCCAACTTTCCAACTATATTTAAAATTTAGTGTTCAAGGGAATGCATTTATTAATTCTACTCTAAATTACTTTTTATGCAATAATTGATTTTCAATCTACTTAAACCTGTGTGTCCATATGAATTTAGTCTCCAGCATTCAAATTCTCCCGAAAGGCGAGTTCATCTTACTCTTTGAAACTGGAGAACAACACGCGCGCAGGCGGGGGTCGTGGCGGAACTGTGTCTGGAAGTGCAAGTCGCGGCGGGAGTGGTCGGATAAATGCTACATCTGCGTCCGGACGTCGACGCCCGCTATCTACACCCACATCACCTTCAAAATCCCGTGAGCCACAGTGTACTTGTATGACTGCTGAACAATATGCCCGACTACGAGCTATGGATCCAAGATTCAGAGGTATATTAAAATATTCTAGAACAAAATTCCAAGACATGATGATATAATCATTTTTAAACTTTCTGTCTTCTGGTTTTCTGTTGAAAATGGCTTCGCTCTGATGATTTAGATGAAAAGAACAAGAATCTACTGTGATTCTGTTGAGTAATGTTTTGTCTTTCGAGATTTGACTTTAGAACTACGTGTATAATGAACACTCTGCTCTTGTTTCCATAATTTATTAATGAAGGGAGAGCCGAAGAGAAGACGAAAGTAGTGAAATGAACATTAATATGCGAAAATGGTAGTCATGTACTCAGTCACCAACTCTTTTGTATGATTCACTTACAGCTGCATCAACTCTACCTCGAGCAACTCCAAATCAACAGCCACGAACTGATGGGGCGGCCGGACGTGATAAAATAGCTACAGAAAGCTACGCGACTGTAAGAAGAAACACTGAATCTAAAGTACGTATTAGTTAATGTAACAAGTGAGGGATTGTCGCTGCCTTGCCTAGACAATAATTGAACCTGGAGCAAGATAATCTATGTACTATTAGAATATAACTACCAAGGGAGGGCAAGATTAATATACTGCAATACATTTCCGTATTGCAGTTTGGAAAAAGGATTTGCTTTAGCTGAAACGGAGGAGTAGCTCTTTTGATTGTAATATATTTCCTACATTACGTCTAACGGTCTAACTACACATTTGTGCGTTCTATAATGTAGTGGAGGAATTCTGGAGTCTGCATCGAGAAAGTACTACATGGTGGATATAATAGGGCTTTTTCCCTTTTATATATATTTATTTTCTTATATTCTATATATGTATCAGCAGAATTGTAAATAAGTATTTCGTATAGGAGGACATTGCTTTATAAACGTATGTTATTGTGTTGGTAAACTTGTAAACTATAGGTTTTCTTTCATGCTCACTATTTACTAATACTGTAGCGTTTACCTACTTAGAGCCAATGCCCTAACGACTTATTTCCGAGAATGTAATGCTCCTTTTCAAGACTTTGGTTTTCTCTGGACACTGTAGACTGAAAAGAGAAAGAAACGAGACGTTTCCGTTTCACTATCTCAGTTTTGGTCAACAAGACTGAAGAAAAGGCGAAAAAAAATGTTTTTCTACTTGAAAAGTAAAGCATGCTGAGAGTTAGAGGGATGGGAAAGGAAAAGAAGGAAAGGAAATGGGTTAAATTGATCGTGAGAATGTGAAAATATATTTTTTTTCTTGGTTTGGACGGACCACCAGGGAACTGGTACTAGTACAGAGTTGGAAGATCGGGATCGGCCGGAACGAGACCGAGAGCGGGATCGAGTGGTTGAAACAAGTCGAGGACGAAGTTCCGGTAGGGGAACAGGCGGACGGGAAATCGTGGCATCTAAATCTGTCGACTATTCTGACAATGAGTTGGCTGCGAGGGAAACAATCGACAGGAAGAAGAGTCGCAGCAAGAGTACGGATGATGTCACAGAGCGCGGACATGGACAATCACAAAATCAAGGTGTCCAAAGCCAATCCAGTTCCACGAGAAGGGTTACGTCCCAGCAGCAGCAGACTGAAGCTCAAGCTACTCAATCGGGCTATCCTAACACGTACTCATTTTTTTATCCACTCTGCATTATTTCACACATCCTTTCTTTTCATTCTCAACACTTCACTTTATGATGATGATGCTTTAATATTGCAAAGTCCTTTCACTCATACTTTTATATTTATCTACTGTGCCTACGCATTTTATTTCATTCTTTGCGGAGTGAAACAAAATGTGAACGTATTCAAAAATACTTGTCAGGTCGTAATTCTTAGGATTATCGTGCAACAAATCAAAATACCAGTAGGTAGTTCTGAAAATCATAGAATGTTTATGAAGGAGATCTTTGAACATTAAAATTTAAACAGTCTAATTAAAACAGTATCAAGAAAATTTTACTTTACTGCTATAAATGTTTTATAAAAATACTGAGGTGATTAATTTTGATTGATACCAAACGATAATGAACTTTAATGTAATTTACTGTAGTCAAATCGAAACATGGTAATTTAAATTATAAAAGACACTTTCAAAAAAATCTTCATGCAAAGTCATGAAAAACGAAAATGGTCCAGAATTGAAATGAGAAGAATGAATAGATGGATGTAGTTTAATTTTCTCATGTAGGAATGTTGATTGATGTATGAATTGATAATTAAAGACGTGTGTGTGTGTGGTTTTTGCTCATTAAGGAGGTCACGTACATTGCCATCGAAGTCTACCATCGGCACAAATACAACACCGACGGGCGATGGCTTGACAGACAGTCATACCCTTAAAAGACTCCTGAAACCGATTCCAACAACAACAGGTTCGGTTGCAACTTCTCCGGAAATGTCACGTCGGATGTACCACCACGACGGCTATATTTCAGAACCGGAGATCAGGCATGCTGCCACTCACACTCAACAAGCCAAACGGGCGACTGACACTCTTCGGCGAGCTCATGAACGAAGTACGTCAATCACAATGACCATAATAATCAAACCACTATCACTTCATATTCTTTGAATAGCACATTCACAAAATTGTTACCAAAAATATATTAATGTTCACCATTAATGCATTGAACCGTAATATCCTACATTTCCTTCAAAAGTTCAAACATATATTGTCCTAAAGACATTTTATTTACAAAAGACCCTTAAAAAATGTTGATTTTGTAAAGGAAAAATTTGGCTTGGGAAAAAATTTGAAAAATACTACTGTTTAAAAGTTTTGTACACATTATAGAATTTTATTGAGTGTTTTTGTGTGTTTCTTCAGTCGTTAATATGTCGTTAATAGAAGTAATTTGTAAAATAGAGAGCACTTAAGATAGCATTAAAGATAACAGTTGAAATGAGGGAAAACACGATAAAGAAGTGACATAAAAGTTTATGATGATGATGATGTGGAAGAATAATGTTGGGGGTACTGATTGTTTACTGTTGTGATTTAGGTCGAGGTGTGGGTACACAGACTGGGTACGGGAAAATGAAAATGGAAAGTTCACCACCATCAGATCAGCCTGTTTTTGACCACGCGTATTACGCGACAACTCCTCCAAGCTCAAGTCCTGAAGGGGAAGGTAATTTAACAGAGAATAACAAAGCAATATTCTTGATAACTATGTGTTAATATTGTTGATAAGAAGATTTTATGTGAAAATGGCTATGAAAGTAAAGTCATTCTTGTGGTTTTTAGTATCATTAAAGTCTAGAAGCTCTCTATATACGTGGAAAAATAATAAGGAAAACAGTAAACGACTCTCCACCCAGTAGTAGTGTTCCTCAGAACATTATTATCAACTAGCATTAATTCATATGTAGAATGAATTGTTGAGAATTTGAGGGAAGAGGAGTAATTCCGGGAGATTAATCACGTAGATTAACACTCGTTTTCAGAATGGTATTTGGTGGAGAAAAGAAGCATATTTGAAATGACAATTGAGCCATGATGATTTCATAAGGGATTTTAATGGAGTAGTTTAACTGGAAAGGACTAAGTATTAGAGACACTTAATTATATTCCATTCTATCCGCAATCCTTTTCTTATTTTTCCCAATGCCATGCCATGTTCGGGGAAAGTTGAGGAGCGGAGTTATAGAGGAAGACTATTACTTTCAGAACGGTTATGGAAAAGTCAAGTCATTAATTGTCGACCCGAGGGCAGAGCAAAGAGGAAAATACATTCGTATTGATTCGATAAGCATTTGGCGTTCCTCCAGACAGTTTTAGTATTAGCTGCTCCCGGCGTCGTCTTCCTTTTCAACTGCTACCCGTTTTCATTCCGTCTGTCCTGTCCTGTCGTGCCCTGTGTGCTCTTCCTCCTGGCGTTCTCCCTCTCTCTCTCTCTCGAACGTCGACCCAGTAACTGATGATCTATATGTACGTCTGCTTTTGATCATGTTTCTTGGCTTCACTTCCCGTCCTCTGCACCAACACTTTCTCTTGTCCCACAACTTTATTGAACACTGAGCGAACTCACATAACAGACAAAGTTAAACTGACCTGATTTCTCATTCTATGATCTCAAGGGATCTCATATCACTACATTTGTTTCTCAATTACCTTACTAAATTATTTTGTTTTCTACCATTTTATAATGATAACCTACTTACGAAAAGTATAGTTTGAACCCAATGTATGAACCCTTTTCAATGAAAATCCAAAAGCACAATAGGAATTATTCATATCATTAAGGTCACTGCAAGATTAGCTTCATTAAAATTATTAGCGTGTAAATGAAGTTATTTTCCTGCAATTGTCCTCCTAGATTCATACTACAGGCATTAGAAACAAGAGGTTTTATACTATAAATAATCATTTGGGAAAGGGAAAATTAGGATGCTAATATGTATCCGAAAATTCATGGCAATTTTTCATAGTTAAATCCTTGATATTGTAGAATGCAATGAAAGTTTATCTAGGTAGAAAGTAATTTAAAGAAGATGAGAACAGCTAGTGCTAGGACTGATACTATAGGTATGTATGTATAAAGGTTAATAGGGTGGTTGGAAATGGGTAGATTGCGTAAATTTAATAGTTATGTAAATCTATAAACTAATTTACCAATGATTTTACATTATGTAGATGTTGATGATAATGCTTTACAAATATATTTGCCTAGGACGGTCAAGTCCTTCTCCGGGATCACCGACAGCAAGACTTTTACTAAGAATATGAACAGCATCTTCGCAACACTTTAGCCAAAGGAATGGATGCCGAGAGTTACAGTTTACATACTTTTGAAGCAATTATTTCACAGAGCAACGAAAATTTAGGTATGAAAAACATTCTAATTCTAAACATACTTTTATTATGAAACAAGTAATCTTATTAAATTATAATAATTGTGTGTATTCATTGCGTGGGCATTGATGTGATTAATTCTATTATTTTTAATAGTTTGTGCGAGGGTATTTCTAGAGGCAGACCGCTAGTACACACTTTTGTGATGCGTTATGCGTTTTGCCAAAAAAATCGAAGAATTAATGCAGAGAGCGGCACTTCAGAGACTAGGCATAAGGCTTTCACCATGTAAATGACATTCCGTCTTTTCACGCCTTAATATATAGTACAAAGAAAAATTTCACGCCATTGCTAGCACATTAAAATTTCACTTTCCTCTTGCGTAAAGGTAAAAGTGAAGTTTCTAACATGCTATTAAAGCCAAGGCCTGAAAAGAAGAAATGTAATTTACATCGTAAAAATCCTGTCTACTTTGTAGTGCCGCTTTATGATATTCTTAAATAAACTTGCTAATAAGCTCACTGTGTACTGATCTTATGTGAGCAATAATTTTACTAAATTAACAACGTTTAATTAACTATATATAAATAATTTTATTGTCGTTACTATATTATTACTTGAACAGTTATTTCATTTTTTGCCACATTTGTCCAGCATTGTAATGTTAAATGTAGCATTGTGCTGCACAAGTATTTTTGTAAAATTTGTTTCTACTCCTACTAACCCAATTAACCCTAACATCACTTTCTTCATCCCATCCAAATTAATGGAAGCTACAGACTACGGGCGCATTACAAATAAACCCAATTAACAAACTGCCATTCAACAATAAAATGTGTATGTCCTTGGATGAAAACTTACCACCTTAAGAAATTTTTCCTTCAAAAAAGAATCCAACGACAGTTCAATGGCAAAAAGAATAATTTTAAATTACCGGCCAATTCTAATTCAACTATAGATATTATGGCTAGTGTCTACATAAATTATTCTTAAACTTATTTTGTTTACTCAGAACAAAAATCATAGTGGCTACAACTTTCTTTACATTCATGGAATCAATTAGTACTTTTAATTATTCGCAGTTTTTGATCCTGTCATTACAAAACTTGTCTCTCACATGGTATGTAGCCATTCTAGCCCTTTGATTTTTGTTCTGAGAAAAAATACGCTGATAGTATGCATCACATGCAGCAGTAATAAACAACTTTGATATCTAATTGCATTACATGTAAATTATATTATTTTCTACTCAGACCAATTATAAAAATGGCTATTTACTATAGGTTCGGTAATAACTAGACCGACCACAAGCGGCGAGTAGTAATAATATAATGTGAAATCGTACGTATGTGAAGTGGAAAGTAATATTTTTTAAAGCAATGGTTCAAAATGTTTGTCTTGAGCGTTTTTGCCCATCTTTGATAGACAAATCAAAGATAGACAAATCGAAATAAAAAGAAGTAACATTTGCTTGCTTTCTATTACCCTAACCTTTTGCAAATACAAGTACTTGTGTATATTTACTCACATTTACTTGTATTTTTAAAACTTTGATCGTCATCTTTTAAAGTGCCTATACTTGCCTGGATAAAAATGTATTCAAATAAAATGTGGACTAAATTGATAATGATATAATAATCTGCATATTAACCATAAAGATGTAGATAGGTAGTAGTCTCTGTGTAGGTAATAGTAAGTACTTAGATTAGATTGAAGTGGATTCGAATATTTTATTTGTAGAGGGAGAGACAGAGAATCTAAATGAATTTAATTTCTCCGTACCTTTCTCCATGCATTTATTATCTGTGTTTCGTGTTTTGTAAATGTATTCATCTATTTGTAGATTGTTAATAGCTATTCAGCAGATTTTGTTAGATGAACAAACAATCAAGATTGCCTTAGGTTTCAGGAGGTTCCAGTTATAGTTTCTTTCTCCCTTCTCCGTCAGAAATGTACATAGTAGGTCTATTCTACTGTCAACTGTGAAGTAGAATTCCTACTCATTTATATAAATATGTACATTGCGTAAGCAGTTTGAATTGAGGTGGAATAAAGGCTCA
>JABASI010005845.1:0-11690 GCA_019776505.1 Tomocerus nigrus
GTCACACAATATATCCTCCTATCTCAACCCGACTACCTTTCCTTAACGCTGATGATGCTGTAGACTGCTTTAAACAAAGTGCCCAGTACAAACCAAGCTTAAGCATCTAGCCATATAGAACGAGGTGAAGCAAATCAAGTCTAGACATGTTTTCTTTAGCTGTTATCTCTGACTTTTCCGGTGCAAAAACAAAGGACTACTCATATTGATATGTATCTATTAGTTTTATTATTATCAATATGTTTGCTGTTTCTCAATCATGGCAATCTAAATATACACATATGCATGGAAAATTTCCATTCTTGAGGACATGAGAATAAGTCATAGTCATAACATATATAACAAAATGTCATTGTCCTGTATGCATCTACATTTATATTAATGTTTCAATGAAATCCCATGAATCACAACAGCTAATTTTACTTTGTCTTTATAGAGCAACCTACATGTGCATAAATGCAGATACAAAGGACAGATTATTACAGAAAATCTGCAAGCATACCTACACACATTACAATGGTCATTTAGGAAGCGTTTGCTTTGTATAGATAGTGTACGTAAGGAATCGTAACTTTGCAAAAGTCGGCAGTGATTTTTATATGTAGGTAATTTAACATACCAGTATGGAAAAACACAGTCACGCCTTGTACAAAATATCGTGTAAAAATCCGTGGTTGATTTTTCCCTACACGGCTACCCCTCAAAGGATATTTTTTTAGCTCTTATCAATCATAATTCTGTTCATTGACTTCTGCTTCCACTAAAAGTAATTCCAAAAGATATCTCATCGGTCCAGAGACAGTGCTGGACCAACCATTGCGTAGTGGGATTTATAGAGTCAAGCAAGGGAAGTCAAAGCGACAAACATCGGTGTCTTATTTCATCGTCGCCGTTGAAAAGTGTGGGAAATGCAGGAGCATTACGTCATCCTCCTCTGACTCCTTCTCTTCCAACGGTTGTGCGTTCATCTGAAAAGAATATTTCCTTTTTATCAATACCCACTAATCAGACTATTATTTCTGCCATATCTTCTTTAGTTATTACATTAGGCATTATGAGATACTAACTAGTCAGTGAAAAGCTACACGAAGATAAATATGAAATAATTCTTCACAGAATATTCCCTACTATCTCTACCCTGATTATTAGGAGGTTGATTTTAGCTACTGAGACTTCAATATGAATCGGGGCTGGTCATTCATACTAAATATCGTGCGTTCCTGACTACGTGCTTCTATACTACTGTAGTACTACCCGCTACTGTTGGTGGCTGTGTAGCCCAAGCCATAGTGTTTCACACTTTGCACTTTGTACTGTCAGCGTCCCCCGATTTCTTCATTGGCGTCTCTTATGCGATACAAGGCATATCCCCGATGATTAGCATCTCATTCGCAATTTGGCTAAGCCTGGAAGAACATCTTATCTAAAACAATATCTCAGTGAATTGTACGAAGAAGTTTTTTTTTGCTGGGAGGAGGTGGAAGAAAGTAGATTCTCTGCAATTTCCTTTATGTCAAGATCAGAAATAGCTGCGGAAATGGGCGACTCATTCATTTCCTACGTCCCGTATGATTTCGGTAAACATAAATAAATAATATTTCCAATTAAATTTATAGGTGCATGGATTATATGTAAAATAATATGTAGTCATGTAAGATTTGTCGATAAAATTGTGGTCTTAAAATTATAATCTACCTACAAGAGTTGTAGTTGTAATTGTGTGCTGTTATTGCAATTTAAACAAATAATAATGACATTAAATAGTTCAGAACGAGTGTCCAGACGACGAGGCGTCTACAATTTTTAAAAGACGCTACACTAAATGTGATATTTGGTGCCGACTCTACATTAACAGAGTCGCGGTAGCAGCGGTTGTGTTCTTGGCTTTGATCGTGTTGGGCTTTTTAATTTGGAGCCTACCATTCGTCCACCACTCATGTACGTTCTTGACTATTCCAGTATTAAAAAGTAGAAAGTTAATTTTTAACTAACATCCGAGGACGGAAAGTTTAAATCTGATTCTAAGTAAAAACTGATGAGGAGAAGAAGATGCTAAAGACTTTGTATTTTGTAGATGTCCAGAAAAATGTTGAACCGATTGTGTACAGCACAACAATTAAAACAGACTTGACGACGACAGCTGCGACGACCGAGGAAACACTTTCGACCATGATACCTGCGACGACCGAGCGGACACTTTCAACCACGATAGGTGGGACGACCGAGCGGCCACCTTCGATCACAATAGATGCGACGACCGAGGGAACAATTTCGACAATGTTCAGTCAAGATCTATCAACGAAGACTTGGAATCCAGTAGGAGAGTCCAGAGTTATGCACTCCTACGAAGACTCTGCTCAGTTCTCAACTTTCTCTTCGGAGGAACCTGAAGAGATTGATCCTGGCGCTGTAATCAGCTCAGTGGAGTCGGAAGAGGATAACTTGATTTCGACTATTGGCTTGATTAATGTCGGTATCAGTGAGCGTGAATCTCTCTTCACATCTTCTGCGAGGGTAAGCAATTATTTAAAAATTCATTGTTTTACCTAACCAATTAACAACTTTTTGATACTTAGGATATATTTATGAGACTTGTGTCTTATAAGATCATTTGATTAGAGTTAATTAATATTTCTCAACTTTTTCTGACGGAATTAACTTCTTTCTTGTTACAGCCGTTGCCTTCCAACGCCACAGACTACACCCCCATCGACCTCCTACAATACATGAAGTTAAAAGCAACATTCATTGAGATCCAGTGCGCCCCTCAACCTATGCCTGTGTTCAAGTACACAGTTACTGTGATGGATCTTGTATTCACCGGGAAAGGTATGTACTATACCATTTCATTTCTATAAGATAGGAATGGCTAGTGTTTAGATTCAGGTACCTAGGTTGTAATAAAGCGTCGCACAAACAATAGATAGACTTCTCAAAATAGCCTCATCAGTCCACCATTAAATTTTTAACGACTTTCCCATAGCTGTGATTACAAGGGTTAAAGACTTGTTGTCTCAATACTGTACTACTATAAATCAATCTAGCCTTGACTTAAACGTGCTAATGTCTAAAGGCTCTGTCGTAGGAGTGTAGAAGGAATGGATATGTGAGACAAATATTATGTAACTTCATTACTATTGGAAATTATCGAGTTTAATATATATAACTATAACATCATATTATGACGCTACCACCTATAGGGAAGTACAAACACAAATTGCAATCTGATAGCTAGGCAGAATCTCAGTAGAGATAACTACTTCGCTCTGGTCCACTATCTACTTCAACAAAGAGTAAGTATGTACTGAGCGAGGTTTATTTTATAGTTTACAATCGACGTGCCCCCCACTATACAAATCAATACATGTGAAACAATTTTTATAGCTTCTTCGTATAAAATATCCACCACTTAACGAATTACATCGACTGATGAAAGCTTTTATTCCTTTAACAGATCAAAGTACAAGGAACAATGCTATACTTTCAGCGGCAAAGGTTGCCACTGAAGAACTATTTGACATTCACTATAGAGATGAAGAGATTTACCCTACCTATGGTTGCCACTATTAAATCAAAACTTAAAAGTATGATTGATGAGCCACATCAAGACTAAACATTCCGTTGAGGTGGCTAACTTTCATTAATAACAGAGAAAATTAAAAAGTGTAAGGAACTGGTGGGTATTTACTAAATATAAAAGTAGAAGTAGGCACATTTCATAATTAGGGAGGTTTATGGTCAAATCTCGGATATCTTATCATAATAATAATCATAATAAATATTATAATAATTGTCATAATAAAAATAAAACACGAAATTTAAGCCTCAAAGCTGTTGGGAGCATTTGAACTGGGTCCGACCAAGAGTAGATAACGCCAGAAAAAGTTTGATGTCCTTTGAATGACTATGCAACAATCATACCGTTGTATAAATACAACCGTATTGTTTCTTGCGTATTCATTCTAGGGATTTCAGCCTTTTCCTAGTGTTAGCTACTCTTGGGAACATCCAGGTCAAATGTTCCCAACAGCTCTGATGTGGACAATGAAATAATTCGGAATATTTTTAAATAAATGTTAGTGATAGTAGTAAAGTAAAGAATTTATACAAATAAAAACCCAACCATTTTCCATTTGCAACACTTGCAAATTATTACTTTTCTTTACGTTATTCTACATGTAATTTGCATCCAAAAATTTATTTATAAAATACAACTTTTCACCTTAACTATTTACTATTAGATATATGTAGACTCATCATTATCATATAACTTCAAAGAGTTAATATCTAATGGCATAATCGAAAGGCATTAACTTATAACATAGCATTATTAAGTGGACATGTGATTCACTAATGTAAAAAGAAACATTTGGTATTGATGCAACAGTATGTAGCACCTAAAATATATGAATGCACGGAAGCATTTGTTAACGAGCCTTTAGCTATAATTTATTTGCATGTCTTCAATTAAAATATTCTTTCAAAGTTTTATGTTGACGGGGAATAAAATTCCAAGTTTGTTTCATGGACTAAAATAATTAAGGCAGAAATAAACACATTAATTTCTTATTGAATCTGTCCATTGAAACTTAAATTTTATCTCCATGCTTTGTTACTCAAGACGAAGTTCTTAGATTTTCTACGTTGTGAAGTTGTGAGTTACAATTGTTTGTAGTTCTACAAGTTTTTTTTGTGTGTTTTGGTTTCGTTAAGACAGAAGATACTCTCATAGTCCTTTGTTGGTTCTATTTATTAGGTAAAGAGTAGATTGTTTATCTCCGGGACCAGAAATGGAAATCAATCTTTAATCTTAGCTATATTATGATTTATGATTTACATGGTTGCATCCCTTCTTCGGCTGAATTCATCGGCATATATCGAGTATGCTTACATCCTATATAGATACCTTGATATTTTAAAGAACTTACAATCTCTCATTGCATGCTTTTTATTTTTCTTTGAAGAGCAACGAGTTTTATTGCAAAGATTTCTTTTACTATGTCCATGATAAATAAAATATGGATCCATGTTTAAGTGTCCTGTTGATAATTATATGTACCATACAAATAACTACTGCATATTTCTCATGCGAATTTCATTAGATTGTAAATGATTAGTGCTAAAAGTAAGTAATGATGTTGAGTTGGAGGATAGGATGCTTATAGTAATGTCTTATTCTGTGGATGTACGAGTGAGTATGTGTCACTATCAGCCTGTTCACTGAAATAACCAATTTCTATGATCGCATCGCAAAGAAAACAAAGTTATACAGTTTCGGCACGTGGGAATGATTTCAAGGATAGAGCTTTCACAATCCCATCTGGACTTATATGGTCATCCCTTCTATTCAGCTTACTGTTGAATGCTGCTCTGCTGGCTGGCTGTGGCCACAATCCCTACTTGTCCAAAGTGTCCAACTGATCGTGTACAGACTCTTTCATTTATCTTACTGGACTCACTACAACAATGAGCATCTCATCTACAGACTATAGCAACAATGTTTCAGTATAATATCTTTGTTAAGTATAGTGGATAATCCTCTAGTATGTCAGTATAAGCCAAGTAGTATTAGGCCTGCAACTTGTAATTTGACTCCTGCTCAAAAGCATTTCGTACAGTAGGCAACAGTTACAATTTACAATACAAAGTTATGCACTTGCTAATCACATTATCTAAAATAATATTTAAGACACTGCTAGTAAACATTATAATATCTACTGCAAACATTTTTCCTAGGCTAAAAGAATGTAGAGTCAAATGCACCGGTAAACAATACACGATAGCCAGATATTATATGCATAGGTACATCATCAGTACAAATAATAATTACGTAGTAATGAATTTATCCCTCAGTCTCTAATCTCAATGCATAGTGTGTACCCTAATCTCCTGAAGAGCATTGTCCAATATCTACTGTAGATGTTTACATGTAATGTTGATATCCATACAGAAATTAAAGGCAGCTTGATGGATTATGTTTTCTTATTAGCCTTGGGATCGCAATAATATTTCTCTAAAGAACATTAGGATTGCTAGATTAAGATTTAAGTTGCATATACCAAGAAATCAAGATTAATGAAAAAGTTTAAACATTTTAATGTCCTTTCATAATGAACTTTTTCGTAATACTGGAAAAAATCATTAGCAAATGTGTCCAGCAAAATGAAATCCAGAAAGAGATGAAAATCCTTGTGTAACATTCAGCTCACATTGGATTTAATGAAATAGAAAGAGAAGGATTTATTTATTTGGTCGCAGATATCAAAAGAAATAATTTGTTGCTATTTTTCATTATTGGCATTAAGGAGGAAAAGTCTCAATTGCTACCTACGGAATGTAATAAAGAGGACTGGGAATTATTTTTATCACATTGTTTCGTTGTGCAATATGAGTCATAAAATATTAGTGCCACTGCTGCATGTAAAAGTCACCATAATATGACAGTATAACAATTGCTTATTAAAGTTTATGATCGAGTATTATAGCAAGCAGACCAAAAGAAGTGAGCTAAGACGTAAGAGACTGCCCAACATAAGAAACAATGTTTGGTTTCTTTTGCTTATCTTCTACTTTGTTGCTGATCTGCTCTGCTCGCCCTTTGCCTTATGTCAACCTTCACTGTATTTCTAATTCAGTTGCCCAGCATCTTCCTCACGTTCAACACTGTCTCTTTCAACTCTCCAATCTCAATTGTGAAACTCTTGATTGATACACATAAGTAGCACACACTATCGATACCTTGTGAAATTATATAAACCCATTCCTCACCAACCTACAGATATTATTTCAAATCTATTTTGTTGAAAAACCCATTCATAAATAATTAATTGTAACTGTTCATATAAGAATTTGTTTGTGTTTTAAACATAAAGAAATCCTCAAGAATAATTAATTTCAGAAATAGTAATTGCAAATTAAAATACAGAATTTACTTTCTTGGAAAAATTCAGAATTTTTCTCCAATTAGCAATAAAGATATAAAAAAGGGTCAGCATAAGCGGAAATAGAATGTCTTCTGGGGACGCAGAACGTTTGTCCCAACTTTTCAAAAATGTCCGAGTGTCAAATAATCAGCAGAGACGTGGAAGTGATGCTGGAACTGGAACAAAAACGTTCCATTTAGGCTCGCAGTCCAATCTCACGCAATGTCAACAAAGCAGTGGAGGACTTTTTGGTAGAGATGCTTCTGGGAAAAATTGTCAACTTCATTTTCTTCCTCCTGGAGTTGCTTCTGAGAGAAGAGGCTCCACTGGCAACATTCTCTGGCGAAAAGGATCAGCTCCCAACGCTCATTCACATCTTCAGCACAGTGACGCTTTTGCTCGCCGTGGATCTACTCCAGGAGATTTATTACTTTTCCCCACGCATCGCAAAGATTCAAGGAAGTTCTCACAGGATTCCATTGACCTTAGTAATGAACCGATTTCCCTCGGTGGAAATGGCAGCAAGCTGTGGAGAAACAGCCAGGGAATCATTTTCGAAGAAGACGTAAGCTATACCCTTTTCTATATCTTTTCAATAATTGCTTCATAGGAATAAGTAAAACTTTTACCGCCATTCTGGGCTGGAAAGAAGTTTATTTCGGGAATATTTATAGAAAGTTTATGTTGCAAAAGTATTAAAGTTTATAAATTTTAATTATTTCATAAATACTATATTATTAGTTTTACATGTTGTCAGTTTCAGCACTTCTTGCAATTCATAGTGGTTCCCCTTTATCTCTATAAACTTGGAAAATTTGTCAACACAAATCTTCTACTAATGAGTCATATCGTACATATCAAACTTTTGGAATTACCTACTTATATACTTAATTAGAGTAATTATGTATTTGTTTATCATAACCATAGTTAGAATTTTAAAAAGGTATGATCTTGCTATCTGAAATTAAGGACTCGTTCAACTAGCTAAGCTGCTTACAGAACCTTGATTAAATGAAAGTGAAATAGAAATTAAATAGAAATGTCTACCTGCCTGTTCCATTCATGTTCGATGTCATTTAGAATTTAGGAATGAAAGGTTTATTGAAGTGCGTTCAAACTTACAATCGATTGCATTGGCTAAGTTGGAAATTATGTACAGCGGAGTTAGTTAATTCTTTTTTGGTCAACTGAAAATGCTGGTCGTAATAGTCGTAAATATATTTGGAACAACAACTCCTCTATCTATTATTAGTTGCAAGTTGCAATGCAAGTATTTTCTCTTTATTGTATCTGCCATCTTCTTCTAATTCGAAGTATTTAGGAAAATAGGAAATAATATTTGTGGCGTCATAATGACACACAAATTCTCCCACACATTGTTGTTCCAAATTGTTAATTGAATACAGAGGAGTTGTTCTTCCAAATTGTTGTAAATGACGCCACAAATATTATTCCTATTTTCTTAAATATTTCGAATTAGAATAAGCAAGCGGATACAATAAAGAGAAAAGGAGACATTATAGAGCCAATACTAATCGAATGTGTTGGAGCTGCCATTACCTTTAAATTGGGCAGTTCACAGATTGAGAAGAAAATATTGAACAAAAGAATTTTTGAAGAATGACTTCTTTCTCAATTTTATCAAATTATTAACGTAGTGACATATTTTCAGTATGAAGTTGAAATCATGGTTGGACTTTTTAAATCTCTCGGAAAAAGTTCAATACGAATATTTGTTGTCAGTTGTAGGTTTTTCAGGTTTTCCTATTTTTCAGGTTCAAATTTTTGCATTGAATATTAAATGAAGGCCACTGCCTACTGCTGCAATGCAATTTTACAGACCTGCATGTTACACAAGTAAAATACACTATTACATTACATGTCCTTTTCCTGCATACAAAATACAAAACTATATAATATATGTTACAGATGCTAACAAATAATGCTGCTACAAATTTTTCTATGAATCTCTGGAAGTGGAAAAACGTTTCCTGTTAGTCTATAATCCTTCCACTGGAGATCTTGACGGTTTTACTACAGTCCATTTTATTAATTTCCAGTTTCAAACACTTAGGTAGGTACTGAATGGGGAGCTTTACTTTCAAGAATTTTGTATTCGAGGGGTCAAATGTAAAAATACTTGAAACGATTGTGAGTTAAAAATATTATTAAGAACTTGGAACAATTAATTTGCCGATTTTTTTATTAATTCTCATTGCAACTTTTTTGACATTTTAATTATCCAAGTTGACCACATATTGTTGACGCTCCCTGTGCATTTAGTGAGGATGATAGTAGTGTTCGGTTCGGTGTAGTGTAGTCGTTAGTACATTGTGCTTTGTGCAATCTCAAATCATAATAAACCTCAATGTGTTCACAATTTAAAAAAACGTAGCTATATAAATGTGTCAACTTGGCAGAAGATTCAGAAGAATAAATGTAAGAAGACATCGCCCATGTCAAGCAAGATGACTGAATTTTTATTCCTATTTAAAGTAGTAGACTTCCTTTCATTTTTTTTCTCTATTCGCCCACTTAAAAGTCCACCCTCACTTTTCTAGAATCTCCGATGATGTGGGCCTTGTAATTAATTCTAACTTAGAACCTGTAGCTTCCACACGCATATTATGCAATTGATTGAGTAGTAGTGATATTCAATTCGGTACAGGAACTAATGTTTATTCATAAGGAACCTGCGACTTTGTGTTTTGGGCAGTGCATGCATGTATATAATGTTAATTGATTTAATAATGAATGGCCTATATGACATGCAGTATAGTTAAGTATGTGGAACTGTACTATATAGATATAAAAAGGTTGAGTTAATATATCACAAGGTACTCAAGTACAAAGTGCAGACAGAGGGAGATAAAATATTTGTTGTACTATGTAATGTATAGAGTTCAAGTCAGGGAGGCATAAAATTATGCAGGCCAGTCCGGTGTCAGTTCGCACAGCACATCCATTTATGTACATTTTCAACAATCCACCAACACAAACCAATACCCTCTCAGCTCGTCTCATCTCCTCTTACCTACTCGTTTGTTGAGAATGTTGAGATGATCTGTATTTTTAATAATGAGATGACTAATCCGTTCGTCCACTTGACCAAGTCATGCCATCCCTTCCTAAATTCTTGCTCTTAAGGATGAAGATGAAACACACACTCTGCAGAAATGGTTATTGTGTCATCTGCATCTTCTTCATGATAGGAATCACATGCACACATTGTCGGACTTGGGCTCATTCTCATTGTCAGCGTTCTTTATTGCTTGATCCCCCACCACACACACACAACACACACACACACACACACAGCAAAACACAACAATCAACAAGCAGATCATTTCTGTCTTATACTTTTTGCATTTATCCTTATTACATGCTCAACATAATAATACAACGATAGTTGTGTGTCCCTATGTGTTTTGAGTGTGTGCATGATAATAATATTATTATGTTTACATTTACAGCCCAGGCAAACCATACAAAGCCACCAACGTTCAACAAAAAATCTCTTGAAAAGTTATAGCGTTCTGATTGACTTTATTCTATATCCTCCTTCTTTTACGACCCATTTTTATAATAAGTTTTCCACATCAGACTAAGAATTTTCTTAACAATTGTTTACCAAGCGATAATAACAATGGATTCCCTGAAATATTTTATGATCGTATAGAGATAAAAGTAATGGTGCTACCTCACTAGCGAATTTAATTTTCCTTATCACTATGAAGTATAAAGTAGTTAAATGTCAATAAAAGCAGACGGCATAAATGTAAAAGTAGGTGAGATTTAACTAGGACTAAGTTTATACGTAACTTTTATATCTACGGTTTTTTTGCAATCTAAACTTATAAGGTTAACTTGTCGAAATTACAAAGATCGCATCATCTGCACTTTATGTATTCAATGTGCAATTCTTTTGCTTATCTCTCACTTCAGTTTTGCCCATTGTCAGATTTAATGATTTCATATTATATTTATATATCTCGGCTTGTTTTGTCTCACCCGCCTACACTCCACTTTACTGTACGAGGAAATGGTTCATCGTATTTGCAATTCAACCATAATCTGTTCCTGGCTCCAGAATACCTACATAAACATATTATTATTATTATTATTATACTCTCTTTGAAACGCAGTATCTGTAATTGAGCATGTAGATCTGCACTCCACATCCAATATTGCAAAATGAATTTTATTTAATAGATACTTGAGCTATTCATCTCATATTATTATTTATTATTACTTACTACATAACTAACAATATTATTATGCACATGTGATTTTAAGCTACACTTTGTTACAATAATATAGTTGTTTTGTCGTACATAAATAACATCACACATCACGCACGAGTTTATCACGGCACCATGCAATCGAAACACAACCGCCAGCCACCACAAAATAATATCAAATCATTATTATATACCAACAGAAAATATTATATGCATCATAAAAGAATTATGTCATGTCATGACAGTTTGGTGGTGAATTTCGAACACACCCGCAGATACACCTTCGTTTCATCTTCTCTCACAAAAGAAATTAATTCTTCATTTGCTTTGGTTATAATATAAAATTCAGACACGGTTTTTTCTCTCCTTCGGTATTGACTGACACTAACTTTTATTTACAATAGACTTGTAATGGAAAAGTAAAATGCAAAAAAGCACCAATCAGTACTTTTGTGCATTCAAAAACGATTTGTATAAGGCATAAGGGCTTCAGAAAGGGTCTCAGCTTAAAAAGAAAAACTTTTTC
>JABASI010005846.1:0-11688 GCA_019776505.1 Tomocerus nigrus
TAACCACTGGTCTAGACATTGAATGTATCATCATGAAAGAAAGTCCAGTTTTGTACGTGTTTTCTTCTTTTTCTTTTTTGATTTTTTAGTTGATAATTTCCGCTTTCCTCCTTTTTGGGAACTAGATTTTGACTTAGACACTGTCTTTAATGTCCTTTAAAAACTGAGTTGAATTCGATTTTATTGCGGATGTAACTGGAGACCTTTTCTCAACGATGTCCTTATATGTACTAGAAATTAAAGTTTTTGCATGAGGCATTATATATTTCGATATTAATGGTAAAGCGTAGTGCCCTAAAAACCCTAGTATACCTCCTAAACCACCCCCTTTTTGTCTTACACCTGCAAATACAGGCATTCCCGAACCAATTTGATTGTTAAGGGATTGGTAATAATGATCATGATTGAAGATGTGTACTTTCTTCATTTTTTATGTGTTCACCTTTTAAAGGCTATAAATGTACTGATATCTGTTATTTAAGAAGTTGCAATTTATATATAATGATTAAACGAAGGTTTCAAACGAATTATTTTACAACCAATCAATTTATTCAATTCAAACAATTCATTCTTTCTCTATTAATGTATTATTTTTAATTCCCTCCACTTCGTATGTAAGCCTAAGCGATTTTTGAATCTCCGTGTTCAACGTTGATATTATATCGTTGTAAGAAGATGTTTTAAGTACAATTTCAGATTTTCTTTTAGTAAAATCAACAGCAACATTTACTGGCAAGACAATCTGATTTTTGAATAGAGTATATGTTGTTTCATGGTCTGCTTCATACTTCTCAATATTCAACTTTGTATGCATGTTGAACGTCGTTGCTTTTGGCGTTGTACAGATTTCCTTTTGAAGGAAACGAATGGATTCTTTGTAACTTGAGCCTCGTGGAATTTGGATTGATTTTTCATCATTCTTGTCTTTGAACGGATAAAAATGATAAAGATTAGTGATTATCACACACACTTTCATGATGAGTGACTGGAGACTTCGAAACAAAATGAATAATCTAAAGGAAATTTCCACAGCTTTTATATCAGAATTCAATAAAAAAATATAATACTTTATTAAATACATCATCACTAGTATAGCGAACTCTATTTCTGCGTCCTTCCAAGGTTCTTTAATGTAACTAATGTAGAAACAGTCACCTCAATAGTAATAAGGTAGTGATTATCTATCTTCAAGTGATTGTCTAGTAATAAGGTGGACCACTGCTCTACTAGTGGCTTTTAATCTTCATCACGTCGTCTTGGTTAGACCATAGTATAGTACGGGCACATTTGAATTATCTTAGTATGCGTTCGTGAGATGACCTCAAGATCACCCAGTTGATGTTGAGGTGTTGACCCCATATTTTTATGTAATATGTAGTAAGAGTGCACGGGTACCAGTCAAGGTATGTACTATGTAGTAGTATATACAGGATGACCCGATTTACCTGGACGTATTCACCCATTTTCAAAATCAGCCGTCCAATGGACCTCTTCTAGATGACTCACAGAAAATTTGAACGGTGTATATCAATCAGTTCAAATATATAGTTCCCAGGGACAGACAGATTGGGTATTCCTATGCAGAGCAGCTACGCTACTGTGAATAAACAGAGTTGTTATAATATTATGGATAATAATAATATTATGTATATCGAAATATATATTTGAAATTCTCTTTCGGATTGAATGGGTTATTACTATTTATTGAATGGAAACGTGATAACATGTATGTATAGGTAGGTACACTGCTACAGTACAGTAGTATAGTATCTAATTTACGAAGAATAAATTATATGATTAATGATTCGAATTTAACACATACGGCTTATAAAATCGACGTAATCTAACTTTACCGACAGACTTTTCATCAAATGTTAAACTGATAATGAAGAATAAATCGATAAAAACACCTTGATTAGCAACCATTGAATCAATAATTTTAGTTCAATAATCAACGTTTAGTTTTTTGCTATAGGTTCCATGCAGTTTCTGTCCATACATGTACGAATATATACAATTGTAACTGCATGTATACATATTCACATAAAATATATAACATGCAGTAAGCTATTATGTTCACAAAACTTCGTTATAATATATCCATTAACATGCATGTATAGGTATATTATATTAAGCAGTATCCTGTATCACACACTACTACCCTAATTATTACATGAGCACATGTTAATGCGAAGCCAGTGTAAAGCCTTCTTTAATAGATTATTTCCCTGCAAGCCCTGCATGGCATAATTACAGCATTCATTGGGTAATTTCGCTTAACCATGAATCATCGGATGATAAACAATTACCAGGTACTTATACACATTCAATTCACAATTAAAATGTGAAATACTACGGTCTACCCATGTAGTAAGTAAATAGCATACGTACGTATGCCTGGACACTATCAACAATGGTAGTGTTGAGGTACACCGATATTTTAGCAAGCAATTATTAAATAGGTTGGTAGGTACACTTCAATTTAAATGCGTAAATTCCGGACACAATTTTTACTTAATACAGTTTGTCGGTTATTGGGTTGAAGGTTATCCCTCACATCGTCACATCTTCTCCTATGTATAAATGACCGAATCTGAAAACTCATTCATATCCCAGAGGTTTTTCTTCATTAACTTATCAAACTATTTAATAAACTATGGCACCTGCCCATTAATACCTTTACAATTTCATACACACTACGCTGCTATAATTATATAGGTACCTATCTACATTTATTCGCAACAAGTAACGATTTATTTCTAAACCTACATAAATCTTAACATAGTCAACACGTGATAATTACTATTTAAAAACGTATTTTTAGAAAGCGTTAGTACCTATATTTCTGTGTGGAAATATGCAGTTTCGTCCAATTTTGATCTTATTTGTCTTGTTCAAAGCAACTTTCAGTTTGAGTGTGAAGTACGGGCAGGTCAACTCCCACAAAAATGATCACGATTTCGAAAATTCTGTGGAAGAAGAAATTGCTTATCAAGTAGACCCTAAGCATATTAGTTTACTATATATTCATGTATCAACCCTTTTCTTAGAAATCCAAAATGGTGACACTACAAATCCTTTGTTTGACTCTGTGAGCAATGCCTGTATGAATCATAGTATGGAAGTTATCCAACAAATTGGCAATTTTGAAAACATTCTCGAAACAGAAACGTGGGCATTACAAAGTAAGTCATTTTAAAATGTAAAAATTACACAAACTATTAAAGATTATTTTATTTGGATTTAAGTACATTCGACTCATTTTACTTTCAGTGGCTGACGCCTGGGGAAAATTTCCGGAAGGAATCTTAAGTGGTCATGTACATGGTCTTGGAGATTTTGATGAGTGTGTTGGCATTCAATGGAGCGATATGAAAAAAGAAATTGTCCACGGAAAGTACTGCTACAATTACCTTATTCCAAATATAAGTCCGGAAGCTATTGACATTGAAAGTTCTGAATCAGCAGAATGGTCGCGAAAACATTCTGCTCCTCTTTTAAGCAAAAATAGAGCAGCAGGCTCATTAGAAGACATTTTTGTACGTCTATTATTTATTTAACTGTCAGAGGTTTTATGCCTACTTGTCTACTACTATGTACAAGAGGTAAAAATACTTTCATTCAAAAATTAAGGGGATGATGCAGCAATCTCTATTAACTGACAACCCATTATTCCCTTCATTTGGATCCTGCTTTCCGTCGTCATGTTCCGATATGGATGTCAATAATTTACTTTCAAATGCCCTGAGTATGCTTAACATTACGCTCACTCCTTTAACAGTAAACTGCGAAACAGAAGGCAAGAGACAATTCACATCCGGGGATTATGCAATGATGTAAGTGAATCTTAAATTTACCTTTTATACATGTGAAGTATGCAATGAATGATAAAATTAATGCTTAAAAAACACTTCGTATAAATTCTGTAGATCTGTCCTAAGTGTACTTGGAGCTCTAGTTGCAACTGGTACAGCAATAGATATGCATTTGAGCAGTGAACTAAATAACTCGAGTAAGAATAGTTGTAATTATGGCTTTGGTCATTTAAAATATTTTAGATTATTTCCCATGAATGTCTCCCAAAGAAGTAGAATTTTTGAGTATTATTTTTTTAGGGATTTGGCTGCAGATTGCAGTATCTTTCTCCTTATATACAAACATAAGAAAATGGTGGAATACGAAAAAAAAATCTTCAGATTCTCTAGGTTGTCTTCACGGAATAAAATTTTTCAGTACTTCTTGGGTTGTATTGGGTCATACATTTTTTCTCTACCAAAATCAACCAATGTGGAATACTCTTGAAATGTACAAGGTTAGAATTTCTTTCCGTATTTTGGTTTTTTTGGGTATTAAAGTATATATGCACTTGAAAACAAAAGATCCTTAATTATTATTTTAGGTGCCCCAAAAAAGTGCTATGCTAATGGTAATTCTCAATGCCGGTGTTGCCGTTGAAACGTTTTTCACGGTTGGAGGTTTTTTAGTATCATACGGTGTACTTACAACTCTAGAAAAGACGAAAGGAAAACTAAATGTTCCGTTAATGTATCTCAATCGCTATATAAGGTTGTTATAATTTCATACAAAACTAGTTCAGCACCTAAAAAGTAATTTAAAAAATTAAAAATTTTATTTATCATTCTTTTTTGAAGGCTAACTCCGTCTTATGCCCTAATTTTGGGATTCTGTACAACTTTAATCACTCATCTTTCTTCTGGACCCTCATGGTATATTATGGACATATTAGCTGGTATGTGCAAAAGAAACTGGTGGAAAAACCTATTGTACATCAATTCCGTAACCCCGTACTACCCTGATGACGATAATTTGGACCAACCGGTAAAACATAATCATAATTATTTTTACAATAATTATGAACAATAGTTGATAACATTTAATAATAATTAATTTAGTGCCATGGACAATCTTGGTATTTATCAGTGGACATGATGTTTTTCCTTGTGTCTCCTTTTCTTATTTATCCACTGTGGAGGAAACCAAAGTTTGGAGTTCCTCTTATGACAATTGCGACATTCGTCTCAGTTCTTATTCCTTGTGTGGTTACCTACGTCGATGATTATAAACCTATTGCAGTTCCATTTGCAGAGTATGTTAATTAACAAAATATTCATTTAAAATGATTTCTGCCATGAAATTATCAAATAGTTTAAAACGTACCTATATAAATGTTTGTAGCACTAAAGGGGGTAGATTTTCGCGTGATGCATATATGCCACCATGGATGAGGGGGCCACCATACGCCGTTGGCATTTGGTTAGGATTTCTGCTCTACAAAAAACCAAAATTCCTGAACATACTACCTAAAACATTTGTAGTAGCTGGTTGGCTGATTGCAATTGCAACAGCTCTCACGATACTTTTTGGTGTTCACCATTATTTTGACCCTCACTATGACATTCCGAAAGTTGAGGGTGCTATTTTTTCTGGAGTCCATCGCCTTGTCTGGGGATTGTCCATTGCCTGGCTAATTTTTGCATGTTCACAAGGATATGGCGGATATGTAAATAAATTTCTCTGTTGGAAAGGATTCATTCCTTTATCTCGATTAGGCTACTGTGTCTACCTTGTATCTTTGCAGTTACAATTTCTGTTCCACTTGAGATATCGCCAAAGTATAAACTACGACTTTTATTCAGCCGTAAGTATTTTCAAAATTGATGTAAATTAAGTATAATACTATGAACTATAGATGTAAATAATATTAAAACAAATTCCCATTTTTTTCCTCTCCGTAGATTAATATCTTCTTTTCTCATATGGTCGTTTCATACTTTGTCGGCTTTATTTGCTCAATGACAATGGAAGCTCCGTTTATGCAACTTGAGAAAATAATTTTTGGTAAACTTGAAAAATTACATGCATTAGTTTTAATTTGTATAATAAACTTTTAATTATTTTAATATCTACAGGAAAGCGTTTGGAAGGCAAGTCAAAGTGAATAACGAAAGGAAATACGCAGTAGAAGCTGACATTTCTAAGCCTTACAGTGTTGAAATGCACATATTATATTTTCGATATTTAATATTATGTTTGTTTGTAATAACAATAAAATTTTATAATTTTCAGTGTAATATATTTGCACGATTTCTTTTAAAAATTAAACAAAGCGTGTTTGGGAATAAATAGCTAACATATTTCTATTATTAGGTAATTTAAACAATGGGTTACTAATTTTGGGGGAAATATTTCCGGAATTCTGGATAACTAAAAAAAAGATTTTCGATACACATGCAATTCATCTTAAAATTAAAAGTCCCCACAAATGTTACTTGAAAATCAGGTTTGGATTCCTACCAATTTTTTATTCCTTTCCTGTGATAAATTAACCCTGTAAAAATACATTTAATAATAATGTAATTTGACTTTGAATGTGCACTGCCTTGTCATTTATTGTCGTGTAGTACACCACACCACTAATACCACATTTACTAGACAAGAATCTCATCTCTGTGTGCCCTTCGTCCACAGTGACGTCCAACCACACTGAATACATTAAGTAAATAACAAGTCCACATAACGTTAAATATTTCCGTCGAAACGTAATTTACATATCATGCAGCTTTTTTACATGAAATAAAGAGCATGCAAAACCTCACACTTACTGCAATGAATAATTAAACATGAATTTTGATAGTGTGCATGAATTCCATCTAAGAATTAGAATCAATTACGCTATTATGTTACTCGAGATAAAATTGAGAAAAGTATGTCTTTAAACCTGTTTGAATTGAATAGGTATTTTAACATATTGTATTTTAAGTATTTCAAACACAGGAGACAAGGCCGGGCTATACCTGTCATGTCATTTATTGTCAGCAGTATAACCGCCACCTTATGTGTTTATAAAGCCCGCCTTTTTTAAACATTCAATGTAAGGTACCCTAAGATCCAGATTCTCCCTTTTCCTATCAATTGATATGACCCCATCTTCAAGCTGTTGCAGGTTTATTTTGTCTTCCCGATTTCCTGATTGTTCCTGAACTCCAGGACATCTGGTCACAGATCGAATCTTGACCTTGTCGCCAAATGATAATACTTCTAAGACTCCGAATTCCTCAGCCACTTTCTGTGCCCACCTTTTATCGCTAAATGCCGCAAGCGTTCGGTTCTGCAATAAAATAAATATCATTTTAGTTTGCATAGGTGTCACATTTCCCACAATTTAAAAGTTTTTATATATTTTTTCGATGCATTTGGATACATTTTTCGGCATATTATGTAGGCTTGCCAATGCTGCGTGCCATGCATTTCCCTTAATGGAGCCCATAATATATAGTTATAATAAGTAGATAATGATTGCTTACCTTGACTACCATTGTGGGGAGATGTTCGGCTTTAGTAAAAGCCGTCTTGTCGTACTGCATTACGCTTTCGATATCATATTTTCCAAAATCTTTTGCAATATCGTCCCACTTCTCAAATTGACGGCGAGCGTCTTCATCTGCCCAGGAAATTAATACTTTCATTGGGCGTTGATTCAATTAAACTTAAAAATTATAGAAGCCGTAGCAATAAAAGGAAAAAAAATCTTGGTATGTAATTCGATTGGATTTCTCATGGTCAGGTTCTCTAATTAAATTGTGGGATCTGGTTGTCTGGCTCTTAAATAATTAAAAAATGTGCAAATATGTTTTGCAATCAATACGATTTAGAAGATAGTTTTCATTGTGAATTGTAAAGAACTAAATGTTTAAAACCAATATATAATGGGTTTAATAAGCATTTTAGTTCTTCTTCTATTAAGGGTTTCAGTTTTTTTATACATTGATATTTCTACCGTCGATTATTTATATATCTTAATGGCAGTAACCCTTCAATAAATTTTTCAAACCATCACAGCTGAAAAAATGACCTCAATCCACAAATTAAATGTCTATAAGAGTATTCCAACCTCCTTATACAATTTTTTAAACAGACTTAAATTGGAATTATTTAAATTGAAAGTTTTTCTCCTTATTTTTGGTTGCTATTATATCAGCTCAATCAGTCAAGAGGAGATCATATTTTTTAACCTGAATCAACGTTGTCCCAAATGACATCGATATAATCGTCTCTGTCCGCTCTCATATGCTCGTGAATGAAGCCCAAAGAATGTATCATCTCGTGCATAATTAGAGCTGCAAGGTTACAATTACAAATCACATGTACCTACTGAATCTTGTTGTTGTCAGTGTCACAAGTGTCACTACACACACACTATAAAGTGTTTAAAACATCGGACGGAACAATAACACTAGACACGAGAAAATTCAAAGCTTTTAATTAATAGGGGAATTGTAAAATAGGGAAGGAAATCGATCTTGAATGGCTTATGTTTATTGTCATGAATTAATGAGCAATTGTCTATTTCAAGGACTCCATTCCGAACTTTTCTCATTTTCTGTATTGGGGAAAAAGTTCAGTTTCCTTGGTCAGAAACCGATGTTTGTAATAAGACAATTAAAAAAGATATGCCCAACACACGTTTTCAAGAAAACTAAATAGGGAATTAAAAATTAGTACTGTGCCTCCCTTTAGTGCTGAGTACTGAGTAAATCGACTGAGTAATTATAATCAGCAGGTACTAATATACATATATAACTAGGTACTTGGTGTTGGGGATGCTATACTTTCAATATATCTGTATTGGACATCATTATATGTACAGTGGTTGAAGTAAACGTAAACCAGAAGCTCCATTTTTAAAACTCCTTTTATATAGGGCCATATTTCAGTTTTCGAGGATGCCTAACCTAACCTAATTAAAATAAAATGCATCCTTATGCGACTTCTGCCTTATTTCATCCGACATTTCTACAATTAATTTAATATTTTTAAACACAAAGACATACGGAAATCAAAGCAGTCCTCGCCGATATTTACAAGCTGCAAATATAATCGACAATTTTAATATATTCTTTTTAAATCGAAAATATATTTGTTTTGAATTCGTATCATAGACATTGGTTAGGTGCCCCTTATCATATTTGGGGGAAATCCTAATAAATTGTATTTGATACATTATAGTATTATGCGCTATGCTATGCGGCATGAAATGAAATAGTTTGATATTACCTGCATGCCATTCTTGCCAGGATGAGGTTCTAAGCCAATATCAGCCCAACAGCCACGGTCCTCATGCTGTACCCAGACGTAATTGGTTAGTGTTCTCGGATCCACATTGTGATTTTTTAAGATATTCGTAATGGTCTTGTCCTTTTTTATGCATTGTAATAAATTATGTTTAGGGGGGTTACAATGTTCGCCAACATTGATCATAATAATCGGTACACATGCGTATTTGCGAATTATATTAGCTGACTCGGTCAAAAGACAGTCATATGTGGCCACAGTCTGGGCGCCTGAAAGTTAAATCAATGAAGATGTTTTATTAGAATTTTGAAGGATTTCATATGGTAGAGGATAATTTTGGTGTAGGAACTAGGAACATTTATTGAGGCCCTACAGTGAGTTACTATAATTAATTCAGGGATGAATATTGTCCGGTTGAAATTCAAATAATGATGGGGAATAAAATGAAACCAATTTTCCGCAATTAACTAATTAGTAACCCATCCCTTCATTTCACCCACCATCGTAATTACTGCTGAAGTGCTGAAGGAAAAGAGCTTAATTTGAAACAACAAAATCCTTAGCATAAAACTATTAATATTTATTATGATTACGACATTATGATGATCATGCATGGAGATAATTAACATGCAAAAGTAACCATCCTTCAAAATAGACGATTTAAAAATTCGAAATTAAATGATGTAGTGCAGTAGAGTATTGCAATATAATTTTATAGCTATTCAGCTTATAGAATGGCATATATTTTTAGTAATACCCTTGATGTGTGAGTCCCATTAATTTTTATTGTTGGCTAATAATTTTCTAATGATATCTTAGGTGTATATTGACTGTGTGTATTGGAGTATGAGAATAGACGACCCATTGGGCAATGTCAAAAATTTCTACCTACAAACCCATGAGGCAGGTCAAGCAAGCTATAGGTTCGTCAAATGAGCCAAATTACATAAGTAATTAATTACGTATATACTAAAGCATAGAAAACAATCAGCAGCAACCGTGTGCACTGTGCACGTGTAAACTGTAAACCAACTATTTGCAATTTTTACATAGTTTTACAAATTAATTGACAGCAAATTTAAAAATTTGATAGTTAGATATAATACTTATTTCATCTGAACTCAATATTATTAGCTATTTATTATTACCATATTGCAGAAAATGCTTTGAGTTGTAGAAAAATGGGACTCCGATGTTTGACCATCTATTCTTTTTCCATCTGTATCGAGTTCTAGCCTCCTTGTCTAGGTTCATGAATCCTCGCCTCATATCGTTACGTAATTTTGAACGGCTCCTTGGAATTTTCTTGACACTATTCAACTTCATACCTGAATTTTTTCTTTCATTATAATTTGATAGACTATTTGTACATATAGAAAAATAGAAATATCAATTCGCTTCTGTTGCTATTTAACATTGGTATTGCCTGGCCGTTTAATTGTGTGTATTTACTGTCGGAGAAAAGACATTATTACAATAAGTAATAAATGCAATAATTGAATCATTCCCTCTTAATCCCCAAAAAGAAATTAGTAAAATGATTATCTGTTGTTAAGATATAAAATTATTTCCATCCGATTTATGGCTGAAGACCAGTGCGTCCCGCCCCATCTGACTTTTTAACTGTAATCTGACTGTCCAGGATTTACAGCCAATCTTTAATTTAATAAAATGAAATAGCAAGGCAAGATATTAGAAGAAAGTTATTACATGATGGAATATCTATCAGAAACAGAAAGGCACACCCAAGCTCCCAATGGTACATTTTTGCGTAACAGAATTTCAGTTTCAATTTACAATTTAAATATTTTTCATATAAAGTACTCACCATCAACTAATTCTAAAATACCCCAAAAAAGGAAAATAGTTAGAAAAGATAGCACGCAACAGCTAATTGATACCATGTTGAACTACTAATCAGTATAGAAATAGAGAATCATGCAGATTTATTATTACGGTCGAGATCGAGAACGATATTTACCGATCCCACCGTTAATGATGACTGGACTAATTATATAGCTGATTGTGTATGAAAAGCGCCACAAAATGGCTGCATAGAGAGATAGTTAATGTTGTTTGATAAAATTAATTAATATTAAGTACCTAAAACAGGCAATAAAAATCTAGAATACTTGTTGGTAACTTAAATACTTCGGAATATCAATGTACTTCTAACTTTTCATACATGTGGACTGAAATCAATAATAGCCTAATAATATAATATAGCAGTGTCTGCTTTACAAAATTACAAATGATGAATTGTTTCCAAAATACAATACAAATTTTAGTAAAGGTCATCCATTCATTCAGTTCTGTAAAAATACGAAATAAAAACTTCTTGCTGATAACGATTTTCCTGAATTGCGGCTTCAGCTTTTGGAAACGGGACCGAATGCTTTGGTGATAAATACTACCAAATTATTTTACATTATCCATGACAATTTATAGGTAATTATAATTTTATGGAAATATTTGATCAGCACATTGCTGCTCTTATTATTGATGCATACTGTTATTATTATAATACAGATTGACTCCATAATGACTTCACAATTTATAACTTATAAATTATTATTATCAATTATTATTAGCATT
>JABASI010005847.1:0-11687 GCA_019776505.1 Tomocerus nigrus
AGCCCTTCACGTTGCCTAGATAAATATGGGTAGAATTCGGTTATGTCAACCTCATGAGTCAACGTTACGCCTTTCGCCTGAAATCAGGAATTTCCCCAGTGCCAGCCCCCCTTAATGTAATGACAGTGTATGTGTTGGCCGTAATGGTATACTCAGGAGGGGTTAATTTTTAAGAGACATCTTTTCGATGGAAAGTTCTTTCTTTCTGAAAACTGAAGCGCACGAACAAATTGAATGGTCGATGTCATTGGGATTGAGACTTTAAATTCGTTAGAATAAGGTATAATTATGGTATAATAGTGATCATCTGTTTAAGGTATAGACAAACCACTCAAAAAATAGCTAGTAACAAGAAAGGCAAAAGTGTGTTTAAATTGAAAAATCATCTACTTTGGTAAAGAAATTGTCCCTCTTTCGTCAGAATTCACTGCCAATTATATTTATGAAACTACAGCCTTTCAATTTCTTTAATCTTCTTATAATCAGGCAACATTGGACATGTACGAACTATGACTATGACTCAGGATATATTATCGAAAATGTGGAACGAGCATTAAGAATAATTAGTAGGTATTCATTGAAGACCAATCGTCTGAGAATTAAATCTGCAGAAGTATTCATATCATAACAAGATGGTTCTATTCCTAATTTATTAGAATCGTTTTGAGAATTATATACGACGTCAGAGGTCCACTTACCTGACGCCGAAGTGGATACTTTAAAATTGCATATAATTGCATTTAAAATGTAGGCTTTGTCATTAATCAATGGGCTAATGCTCGATGAAAAAAGTTCATGGAATAACTAAATTGGCACTCATTTTCTGAGGGGCCGATTAAAGTTTAAGCAGGCCCTTAAAAACGTACAGATTTGATGGAAAGATGTGAAATTTCCATGCAATTATTTAGCATTCAGCTATTAACAAACCGTTCCAAATTGTGTGTTCTCCTCTTCCCTTTAGAAATAACTAGCTATGTAATTGGCATTCTAAATTTTATCCCTCTACTAAAATAAATGATCAAAACTGAAGTTATTATTAGATTTAAAACTGAAATATGAATTGCTGTTTCTTGTTGCTTTCAAAGTTTTACAATGTTGCGTTGTGTAATAATATAGGTGATAATATACGAGGTTATAATATACGAGTAACAGGACTAAAACAGAGGAAGATACATTTATTTATTCCATTTTTGAAAGTATCTACAGTAGACGAAGCTGCATTACTTTCATTTAAGCTACTTATCAAGTCCTGTGATGTCTTTGATGGTAGGAGGACAACAAAGTCAGGACTCTTCTTTCACTCGTGACAGGTGGTGGCTACAAAAAGTTCATCTCACGAAAATCTGTTTATGTAATGTATTCCATGTTTTGAACTTGGTCGGTTCTGTATTAAATATAAATGATGAGATTCTACAACTCTATTCCATTTATTCTAGCTAAATGTAGTAAATATAGAACAAAGCCACACGACAGAAAGCATGAGCTCAAAAACTATTGTGCTACATAACTGAAATTCAAAGGGATTGAACAAGATTTGATTTAGTATTGACTTCAAGCACAAAACATTAATTATATTGACATCTTTCAAGTTCCATCTGCTACAGTGAAGATTTTAATTTTCCATTTGTGTGAACTGACTTTGTCTGTCCAAAGGACAAAATAGATGACACACAAAGTTTGTAACTAGATTAAATGGAAAAACAATGCGAATTAGCGTTTTCTGATATTTTCCATTTCCCACTATGCCAGTAACAATATGACACAGTAGGTACCTATCTAGGTATGTTAATTCACGAGAACCAACGCACTTTTCCTTTCATTGCGCTGATTATAAAACGAGTATCAGGGTTGGCAGGACAGGTCGCATAATTAGTGTATCAATAATAATTAGGTAATACACTGATGGTAATTTACTTTTACTATGTACTTATACTGCTAAATGAATTGGTATCGCCGTTTTCCGGCTAATTAATTGTATGAGTGTACGAAACAATAATCCGCTCATGCTTGATTATTATGGAAATCTTTTCGTCGACACAAGGCTTTTGCATTGCATATTATGCTTATTACTTATAATTATGAAGGATCATGAATTAATTAATGTCAATGACTATAATTATGAATTTGAATTTTATTTTAGGGGTGGCTGTTCCTTTCGTGTAAAAAACACGAAGGTCATGTCGTTTCGCATTTGAGAAACCGGATTCCCCATAAAATTTATGACACACATATATAACTTACATTGTCTTTATTTTAGAATATCTGTAAAAATCAAATCTACATGATTTTTAATATGATATTTAAGTCGAAGGATTCAATTAAAATAAGGATCAGGATTCAGTCTTTGTACAGCCTGGAAGTTACTTTACTGATTTTGTTGGTCCATGAATTTCCAAATATAAATAACATCTGGATTCTTCCAGATATGCTGAAAATATTCTCAAAACGTCATAACTCATAACTTACGAAGTGTGGTTAGAATCAGAAGAATGATCTGAGAATGTATCTATATAGCTGCAATTGCATTGGAACTACTACATGCAACAATTTTCTACTTTTATAATAATATGTATCAACCGAGTTTGCTTAGACACTGCATTAATAATTACTACAAAGCTAAAATTTAATAGTATGTTATTGAATTTTATGGGTTTTATTTCATGTGTACCTAAATCTGAATCATTATGACGTTAACTGGTCGTAAGTAGAAGTTGTTTACATCAATAAAAAAGTAATTGACCTCAATTTAGGAAATTTTTAATTATATTCATTAGTATTTTTAGAGTTTGTTAAAACAAACAACATGTTTTGATAAACGTGCAATGCAATGTGCTGATGTTGATGTGGCACAATATGTTGGCTGGAAGATGAAGAGGGTTATGTTTGGCACCGCATGAAATAAAGTCATGTCATGACAATATACCACTAGCAAAATATGTTGACTTTCATCTCTGTTGACATATCAATAGTCCAATGAAATGAAATCCCAACATTATCAAAGGTTTCTGTTTTTTCTCAGTAATGACGGACAATTTCAGATCACAAAGGATAAAGAGTAGCAATAAAATAAAATCCCTATACCTATATATACCTTTTGTAACCAGACATAATTCGAATCTATTTGTTTTTAACCATTATTGCCATGTATACAACATTTGTTTGCACATGGTTATACAGTTGTTTGTATGTAGTACACAATACACATAATATTATAATAATATATAGAATTGTATTGTACTTGGTTACAAAATTCAAGTAAAACAACTAGAGCCCAACTGATAAATAACTATGCTATTAATTTAATTTGTGCATATAGATGTAGTAAATATAATATATAATCTTTTCAATGTAATTCATTGAGATTACCTCTAATGACACCCTTATATATTTATTAAATAACAGTAATCTACGTAACCTACAGATTGCACTATAGGTTATGGTTTTCATTAGCTAGAATTTTTCTCGGAGGAAGAACGCCCACAAAAGTATGAAGCAGACAAATAGTGTCAACATGGTCGACTGCTGACACTGAGATGCTTTTGTAACATTGTAACGAACAAGACAAGGTGTGCGCCGCTACATTTATGTAATCTCATTAAGATTAAGATGGCTCATGGTACTACTTATTCATTCATTGTAACTGTTACTGCTCCAGTCTTCTGATGTAGGGGCAATTAATGCATTTCCTTGTAGGTATCTACTAAATAATAAGTGAGTGCAATTAAAGTTCTATTTTGCTAATAAATGAGGATAGGAAAAAGACAATGCTAGACTGCTAGATGACAATTAGTTCACTGTAGTAGGCTCTTTTTACTTTTCAATGGAATTAGTTTTTTATGTTTATAAATATTCATTGTGTGTTGATGCAGAGTTCTGAATGGAAATGACCTAATCTAACCACGAGGTCGTGAGAATTGATGAAAGGAAGGCTGATGAGATAAGAAAGCAAGAAATTACTCTGATAATTGCAAGTAGTGAAGAAGCTATCTGTTTTTACATTTACCTCGTCGCAACTTGGTAATTCCTTCTATTTTCTAGTAGGTAGACATTTAGCTTTAGCACTAACTAACTACCTACAAAAAAGGATTTGACTTGAAGATGAGTGAGGTCGAACTGAATCAAAACTTTGTAATCTATATACATTTGTTTATTTTTTATGGTCATGTACCTAGTAAATTAAAGCCATTTCATCAACGAGTGAATAAACTATCAAGCACTATACTATCTCTCTCTACTCAGATAGCAGTATATACCTACCCCTGTAATTATAACAACGAAAAATTCACTAAACTTTGACTTTCAAAGACGTCCAACATTTTATTCGTAGTAACAGTAGAAATTTAAAAACGCTACAAGAGTCTCATTTCATATACCTTCCTGTGTAGATATTGCAGAAATGTACCTATTACAAAAATGACTACAGAAGAAGAGCAAATTCAGCTTTTTTTATTTTGTGTGTCTTTTGTAGCTAGAGATATTAGCATCTGTACAACTAATGGATGGTTACTTAGTTAATTATTTTCTGTATTTGGTTGTTTGGTAGGGATGGGCTGCTTGTGCACTACCTGACAAAGGAAACGTTGGGGAATGCTCTGTCTTTTAAGTGTGAAAAGAATAAAAAATAATGAAAGCATCACGCACGAGTTGTCCTAATGTAAAGTATAAATAGAATTGAAGAGTTCATTGAAATCTTAAATGTCTGCCACTTCAAACTATGCATTCTTATTAGTGAGCACACAGGTTACATTGGCTATTAACTTTAACCATAATACTCCTCTCTACTAAACATGTGGGCAAAAGAGCAAAAAGTTGCCATTCCACTATATAAGAATCCTTTATCAGTCACTGTGTTAGTTGAGTATCTCAAAGCTAAGTAAGCCATCCTCTTCATTATTCTATATCTATATAGTCTCATCTTCTATCTATAGCAATTTAGTACGAAGAAGGCTGAACGAGCGAAATCGAAAGTAATCTAATGACGTTCTCATCTCACTCTGTCTGTAAAAGATAGATTCCCCATTCCCAATTTCAGATAGCTCTACTTTTGCCCTCTGCGAATCCAACAAATGTGAAAACCATTTAAATGCCGCATAGGTGTACTGTTCAGCATGGAGCATTTAATAGCTCTTCAACTTTAACTTATATAGCAGAATTAGTAGAAGAACCAAAATTTTATATCATCATCAACAAGGAGGAGGATAATTTTGAAGCGATCTGTAACGGTGTCTTTCAGTGCCTCATCTCTTTCCTTCACGTTTGCACTTTTGCTTCGCTGTGCTATTCCTATTAATGATGTTGCTTAGCCAATGAATGGGTGTTACATGCAATGACTATTACATACGATCTAATGTAACGATAAATGTAAATTGTTGTTTGCTGCCTCGCTTCATCCCCATTATAAACACTTCATGTAACTTACTTCACAGTTTCATTCCAAAAACAACTAAGCAAGTGATGTAAACGAAAGCTAGCTTCAAAATCCCTCACTAGCGTATTATCATGTCAAATCTTATTTTCCTATTGTAACCAAAGGGTTTTTCAATTCTGAAAGCTAGCAATAATATACACAGATGTTAGCTATGAGTAGGTACATCATTCTAATTATCTCATGTCATAATGTTTTCATCATTAAGAGGAACATAACATAAATCTCACTAACTATTATGCACACATTACATATTTGTAGAAATTAAATTTATTTTCACTATTTACGTCGGTAAGCGTGTACAGCTCTTTACTTTTTACACGGCTATATGTACATTATATCATCTGAATGTGCAAAAGTGACAATTACTGATGCTTATCCATTCCTTTTATATTAAGTTAGTCTCCATTAAAATCGAAATATAAAGAAAATTAAATTTTGTATTTTGAGAATAAATTATTTGTGATAGTAGTATTAAATAGAAATAAAACTTAAAAAAATGTTTCCTAATCTGGAAACGTTCCATTTTGAATTTTTATTGTCTTGGCCAATAGGAAAAGGAGTAGGATCTGTACAATTTTACATTTTCAATTATTGTATTAGCCTTTTGCATAATTGGTGGCCAGCCACTCTTTAATACAGGACGGTATGGTATCGGTTAAAATATCTTATTTACAGAGCAAAGAATTATGGAAAAGGCTAATACACTATACCTACAATTAGTAGAAATAGAGATTTTAGGATTTTAATGACTCAAAATTAGAATACATCAGAGATATTTTGCAATGACTTAGATTGCATCTTGTCAAGTCTACTCCAAAAAAGGCAGCTAAGGCTTAATGCTCAATGAATCATTTCGGCTACGTCAGCAGGAAGAACATAAAAGTGTGACTATTGATCATTCTTCCATTTGTGTTTTGCCCAACATTCTCATTCTTTCAGTTTCAATCGGATAGGTTTCGTTAAATTATGTAGGCAATAGTACTTGTTATATTATTGTCTGAGCAAACTGAGCATATTCTTACACGCTGTAGTAAATATCAGCACTGCAATCCAAATTAATTTTAAGGTACATGTAGCCGTCTAAAGTAAGCAAAATTACTTTTCGTTTTTGCATAAAGCCCATAATATCTATTCTCCTTCCTTTTTCTTCGATTCGCTCCAGATATTTTTGCTGACACTTCAGTACTAGATGTTAGAAAGACTGATTCATTGTCAGAGATCAGAGCAAAATCAGACTACCAGAGAGACAGAGTAGATTAAACTAATTTCATTCTGTAGACTTCTGATGACTTTAATTCCATTGATCAGTCTGAATAGAAATCAGAAATTCCCTTTGCCCCAATCCAGTCGTTTATTCTTCTCCTCTCCATGCTTTACACTGTAGACCACAAAACAATTTCATCTATGGAATTATCTTTCTTGCTAGTAGTAGCATTTACTCGTTTTACTACTGACTGCTACTGATAGGCAACATGCCTAATTCCTCGTTCACAAAACCATTATCAATCATTGGAATGAATGAACTGAGACTTTTGTGCTATTATTGCTAATACGTGCATTGGTAGACATAATAATATGAGAATGAAAGTGCAGCTACATAAAAGCTACCTAGGTATCTAAGCACAGAAAATGTCGTTGCTACACTAAACGAATGCATCTAGTAAATGTAACCATGCACTTAGTTACAATTCCACTGTTTGTTGAGTAGATCTACCACAATTTGCAATAATATGCACATGGAGTGGTTCTACCTTGATTCAGCTGCATTATTAACGATAAGATAATTGTGAGTAGGCATATTATACGTAAATTATTACGCTCACAACTTGTACACCGACATTTATTAACGAGCTATAGGCATCTCTCTATCTAAGAAAGAAACCTTTCAGTACTGGTAGTACAGCATTATAATTTTCAGTCTCATTTTATCTTCTACTGTATGTAAACACGCTAAAAACTATGCTATTATAAAACGCAGACATTATCTTTGCCCTATACAAATACTCGTTCTCATTTCCAATGCAGATAGCAATTATTTGTTAGTAGTGAGATAGTGCACACATAGTAGACAAGTAGTAGCCGTCGTCGTAGGAACCTATGTAAATTGTGGGAGTTGTAGAATAATATAATATTCGTCATTGTATAACGATTTCTTAATACACTTCCTTTTATTTATCGAAAGGTAACTTTAATAAACAACGAACATGATAGGTCACAAGGTCATAAGTCTGATGATTTACTAAAATCACCACAAAATGGATTGATTTGACATAGCTACAAATATTAGCAATTTATATGCATGGATATGCGTACAGGAAATGGGAATGTGTAGAGCAAGGGTCGATATATGCACGGAATGGTAATTTATTCGTGCTTCTGTAAATATTTGTGCAGTGCTTAACTCTACTTGTCATAATTAGCTTCAATTGACAATAGGATTTACAATGTGAACCTTTTAATGCTAATTGTATGCTTTTTTTCTATAGATTATTTTTCTATTTCTTTTTTTCTATTATTATTATGCTGCTATAGTATACGTTTAATATTAGTACATGCATTAAAACTTCTCACTCACTTACTCATACTCTCATACATACTATACTAGCCTGTTTATAGAAAAAAATGTGAATCCGTAAAGTTTCTTTTAGTGTGTCAGTTTCGAGTGATACGTACGTGCATAACATTGACAGACAACGACAGGGAAACTGTGTTGAAATATTGAAATCAGAGTAGACTGTGCTTTTCAGTAGCTGGGAGACTCAAACAGACGCAGTAAGTTTTTTCGACGTTTCTTGCAGATTGTGTGCAATAAAATGAAATATAGGCAGCTAGCTGACAAATGCAATTACCTGCCTCTATATATTGGTCATAATTGCACCTTTACATCCGTGTCTTGTACTACAGAAATAATGAGCTTTTCGGTTGGGATTTCAGCAGATAAGTACTTTTTCTAAAAATAAGGTGTAGCAGCTCGTAGTTAAGAAAGACATTCGTATTCGTATACAGGAAAGTCCTGGCTACGAATCGGCAATAGGCAATGAAAACTGACGGCAAACTATTAGATTAGTACATTACAAAGCACAAACCTGACTCAACAACATTTCTTTACATCTAAATGGATAGAACTGTTTGCACTAGTCGAAGAATTAGGAGGTAGGTAGGTACCTAATTCTATTTGGTTAGTGGCTGGTGACTGTAGAGACTACCTATCCATCTATCCCTGTAATTGTCATGCTATGCTCCTTTTGCTACTGAAAGGGAATATTGACATTTGAATTGCCTTCCATCTGTATTCACAATTATTGCATAATATTTTCTTCACACTATATTTTACTCTAAAAGAGAATTGCAAGGCTTAAGGCTGGCCTCCCCCAATCGCATGGATATGAGTTGAGGTCCCCGACAGTTTAGGATTGGATGTTATGATCTGAATTTATTCCCTCCAGGAGACTTGTCGACGATATTGTATTTTTTTAATAATTTTATCGTATGTAGGAAAGTAGACGTAAAAAAATTCACCTCCAGGTTTTTTCCAAATTTTATGAAAATTTACAAAAAAAGTCACAAGCCTTCTAGAGAAATCTGACCCTTTTTGAAAGAGCTATCTCAGACTCTGTCCGTGTTTTTAAAATGCTCAAATCGTATCCGGGGATTTCTCCTACTCTTTTACAGGTGAATTTCAGATCAGAAAAGTCAAGTTGGAAAAATGTGTGAACAGCCAAGGATTCTTTGGAAAAGTTTCATTCCAAACAGGTAAGCTAGCCTTAGAGCCCTTCCGCGTCTTATTAATACATCCAGAAAATGTAAACAATTCTGGAAAGATATTAATTAAAAACCTACGCGAATTTCTTTGTTTGATTAAAAAACGAGCTTCTATTAGAACTCATTTTGCGCCATGAGGAGGCGGGTAAATTATTATAACAGTCATTGTCTTTCTGACTGCGTAGCCTGCTGCAGCCACAAAGTATGACGATAAAAATTATGCATGTATAGGTACCACAGAAACAACATTAAACTCTCATTCTTTCTCTCGATTGACAATTTTATGCAAAATACCATTTTATAGTGTTATTACAATGCCATTACATGTATCCTGAATAAAACTTTTAGTTGGTAAGATTCGACAATAAAAAGTACCTCCATACATAGACATCTAATATTGAATAATATTTTGCGAGTAAAGTACCGTTTTTATATGTAAACTTTTATTGTTAGTGCCTGAGATATCAGTGTCAGACACAATTTTATTATGACCTTGGCACTACCTGTCTTCTATATCTGTCTTTGCAAAGGATATTATTATTTTTCTTATATTTATTTGCCATAATTTTGTATGCCTTCATGCGTACACATTTTTACTGCCTTTTGCAGTAGGACTTTTGTCTAAGCCAATTTTGGCTATATGCAGAAAAGATTTAAATTTTGACGTACCTATTGCACACTATAAGTATGTAGCAACGTATGTAAGATAAAATTATTTTTTCCCTCGCTCAATATTTTCATGCTTATTTAATGGTCGTTTATATAAACGATTCTCTGAATTTAATGTTATTGGAATAAAAATACATAAAATATAAAAGTGACGTGATTTAATTCTCTTCGGTTTTAGAACTATACACGTAGATATTAATTGTCATTATATAGTTTATTATTAAATAATTAGAATTGATTTACCTATTTTCTAACTTTCTTACATGAATAGGAATTATCCTGCATTGAATTAATAATGCTATACGTTCGTAAAAGAGGTGGGAGGCCTGTAAACACTAGGTTAATGCAATTAATAAAGATAAAATGCCCGTGAGAAATAATTATATGATAATTGTATGTGATTGTGTGAGAGAGGACTCTGAACACTTGTTGACTGTCGTGTTTGCTCATCAAGAGTCGTTCAATAGTCAGTAGCAGGTACTTTGCAATTTTCTATAGAAGTCATGACACTGGTTTTTGCTATTAATATAATCCTACTGATATTATGTAGTAATAATATTATTAGGTAGCTCCTCTTTGGCTCTCTAGCTACTGCCTAACTGTAGTTATAATAAATCACAGAATTTATATGCAAGAAATCTAAGTCTCTTTTACCCATCTTTACTTTTGATGTCATATGAATATGCTATTACGTTTGCCGACTATGCTGTATCGCCTGAAATTTATTCCGACATTACCTACCTATTCCTATCACATAACATTATGCATTCTTTCCAGATTACTGTTTATGCTAGGTAGGATATCATATTATAATAAACTGAGCAGAAATATTAATATGGCCTTAAGAATGAGCGAAGGCATATATATTCCTAAGCATTTTGATAAGCAAAGTGAAGGTACAATACAGATATTCACTTCACAGTAGCAAGGGTAAAGTAAGGCTAAGTTTAGTATTAGTATTGTGCGATATTAATAGTCTGACATCCACTGCACTAAGTTATTATGTGTGGCTGATACCTATACAATGGTAACAGAACGATTAGCAAACAGGTTTTTTCTATGTCAATTTGCGTGTGTGCATATTTACATTGCCTAGGTCGTTATCATATGCCAAGAATGTAACTAAATGAGGGATTCCCTTTCATAATATACATACATACCAATGTAACTGTGTAACTAGTACTTATATCCTACATAATATTATTATAAACTTCACGTTTGCTATTTAGCTGCAGGCCTTTGCAGAAATTAAATGCATTCTATTTGTGTAGGAGAAACTTTAATGGATTTCTTCCAAAGACTTCTTATTGGAAAATTTCTTAGACTCGTGGAAAACTAGTTAGGAAGTTTAAAATGAAAGATACCCACAGATGCTCTACAAATATGTATTACTTTTATGAATGTCTTTTTAATTACTTATACTATAGAAAATTACACATTTTGCTAATAACAGTCACACTACACATTTTTAATGACAGACTTAAGCACAACTACTTTGTACTACTTATTAACCTGATAATCTTATTAAAACGTGACTGATAAGTATTTATGTTCTTTGTAAATGATCGCTTTTATTTCACATTATTAGAATTGCATTTTTATAACAATGTCTGTACTTAGTGTTTCTACATAGCATGTGTATGGGTTTTGTTTGCATTGAAATGCCAGCGAAAGAATTTAGTTGAGTGTAAACATAAATAAAAATAGAAGAGAAGAGAAGACAGTCCAGTTCACTCTCCTATTGTCATCGTCATGTCAAGTCATTAGCAGTAAAGAATTCGCAAATTACAGTCACTCTGCCTTATTAATGTGGAAGAAAATAAATATT
>JABASI010005848.1:0-11686 GCA_019776505.1 Tomocerus nigrus
GATACGTAGATAGATTACTACGTGGAAATAAATTGAGGATTCTACTGTTGCTAATAAAAAATGTGTACAGGGTAACTCTTTGAAGGGCGAGCTTTACTGTTACGGCTTGCCGTTCGTTTTTTGCATTGCATGCATGATTTAGAGATAAGAGATTCGCCTATCTATACTATAAACTGTAGGATTATATGGATGTTAATTTTTTAAAGGTTTTCTAAGAAACGGAGAGCAAAGTAATTTAGAAAGTTAAGAAAGGGGCGTTGTTTGAAAAGTTAATTCCAGAAATCCGGAAATTCGTCTTAGTGGCGTATCTTGAGTGCTAACAGCATGGAGTGCCGTTTATTTTCGTCTGTTCTATCTGAGTCTGTTGACTTTATAAGATTGTGTGGAAAAGGTGGAAGCGTTTGAGAAGAAGAAGAAGGGTCGGTCGGTGTAGTCGTCGGGACTCTGCACAGAGATATATCAGAAAGAGGGACAAAGTGAACTTGACTAATCTTAACTGCCAGAGTCTTGAGCGAAATCTAGACTGGATCTGTCTCCTTTAAAAGTAATGTAATGTACGTAACTAGCCAAGTGAAAGTTTACATTTAGTCTCCGTCCTTCTGTGAGATTGTATGGTATTAGTAGAGAGGTGTAGGCTAGTAGGGGAGTGGAGAGAGAAAGTCTAACAAAAGTTTGAAATTGAATAATATAAGTCAGTACAGTAACACGAGCTAAGCCTTAACTAAAGAGAGATGAGATAGTAAATTAAAATTTCAGTTTTCTCATCTCTTTTTTCACTTGGGCTAAGTTGAGAGTGCTACTATGGTGTGATGTGCCTTAACTGCCCTGTCGCTCTTATCCCATTTCTTTTCTCTCTCTCTCTCTTTCTCCAGCCAATTCTATAGTAAAAACGGTTGTTTTAACGTGCTGAGAACTTTCTGGGGATTATTTGGCTCTTGGGAGTTTGGATTTTAGATTGAGAAGTTTAGGCAGGAAAGATCCATCTTTAAGTGTTAAGATGTCTTATCGTCTTAAGGATTTTACTTTTACTTACCATGATAGTTTAGCTTGTCGGAAATTATAATTATTTTCTCTCCTGCTCCTTTTTCTGCATTTAATTGACATTTTAAGAGAAGACTTTCTCCGCTACAAATAGTTACGGCCCGAGCATCTTTTATCTCTCGCTGTGCCCAAGCACTTTTTATTTTTTTCCACTAAATAAAATAGTTAGAAAGACTCTCGCTTGGATTTATATTTGACCCGTTCACTCAGAAACTCACAATCCGTTCAATGTGATACCATTATGCCAAGCTTTGACTTCGTCATGCCACTCCATTCCAAACAATCTCTTCCAAATCGCTCTCAACAAAGAAAAACTAAAGTGTTTATTTGAAGACGAATGAGCATCGTAAAGAAGTAGAAGAGCTCAAATTCAACTTAACCTACCAAAAACTTTTCCCCAGAGAAAAGTTCATTTCATTATTTATGTTTGTAAACTAGTATGGACTATGGACCACTTTCTCCTCTAGCCATTTCAATGGCTACTTAAAAACTAATATAGTAATTCGTCTTTGTTTATGTTTTCTAGGGTGAAGCTACAGACAAGATACTACAGCCCCTTAAATTTCTTTGATTTCAACACGAGACATGGAAACTCTTTTTTCCGTAGACATTATTGTCTCCACATTTTACGGACACAACCCTTGCCACTTTACAATGCTTTATGATATTGGGAAACAGGCCAAATTGAGAGCTGTGGTCAACTCCTTTCCTTTCTCCTCCCAATAAATGCATCCATAAAATAACAGAAACTTTACTTTTCTTCGTCTTTTAACCTTATTGCTCTTCTATTTAATGTTAATAATTGCTGATTATAATACTGGTAATAATTTACTGCTCAGTTACAATTTATAGAAAATTCGAACATTATTTTAGCCTAAGATTCTTTTGAATTAGATACCAAAAAGATTATTAGATCACTTCCATTTTTTAAAAATAAAAATACCAATCTACGGTTAATGGACAATTGCCCGATGAATAATTTGAGGAAAATTAATCTAACACTTCAACTAGTGTTTTTTTTAAAATGCTCTCATTTAGATGTCATTAAATTAGGAAATTCAATTAAATTTTATAGCAACTAATGTTTTCAAAGCAGATTCTTGGTAACCTCGATATATATCGCAATAAAATGTGGTAGTGTAGAATATGAGTTAATATTAATTTGTATGGAATTTATAGGAATCCGTCATGGGTCGCGTGAACTAACGAAGTGTAGGACTAATTGACGGATTGTAATTATTAATATAATATTCTGAAATGTCACGAACTATGGTTAGTATCTTGTTGATACAAAATTATGTAAGGGGGGAATCTATAAGCAATTATAATTCCTCAATCTTAAGAAATAGTAGAAAGAGAAAAACTTAGGGGCTTCATGGATGAAAATTTTATTTATCCTTTCAATTAAAGTTTTGCTGTAGGATAAAAAAATACGAGATCCCCTATTTGACAACTTGCAAAATATAATGACAAAATAAATGACCTACAGATGTGAAGTGGTTGTAAATTTATGTATTGTACATGCACCTACGAGGGTGAGCTAGATAATTCCTAATTCATTTACAATGTCAATTGCGAAAGAATACATAATGGAGGAAGTAGGAATAGAATAAGAAAGCTGTGGTGAAAGTGTTCAGTTTCGTCGTCCGGTCGGTTGTTAGAAGCCAGCCGTGTGGTTCATGAAATAAACATTAAGGAGCCAAATTACAAGTAGGGATCTAAATGCTAAACTTTTGTACGGCCGACCTGTGCCCATTTAGTAGGAAGAGTAAGTGCTTTATTACTCTCTTACTCGCTAGCAACTAACAATAAGAAGAATGGGATTATTAAAACATTTCCTATTGCCTGCATACTGTTTTCAGTTACACATTGCACTACATTTATAAGAGAGCAACATCTGAACCTGAAGTAAATGGTAATTGGTAACACGTTGTATACAATGAAACTCGGCTTAAAATACATCACATCCCTCCCTCTTGCCCTAGACAGTTTCCTTTCTCTGCGAATCAAATCCACAAAAGCCATTTCTTCCTGTTTCCTAGTAAAAGGAAGGCAGTAAAATTATTCTTCAGGTGAAACAAAGAGTAGATTTATTACCGGATGTTTTCTTACTCCTGTTTAATGGCTTGAGGAATAAATATTTTGTGGAGATTTCTCTTGTTAACATAAATAGCCAGATCTATTTAGATACATTGCTATTCAAACAAGCCTAGCATACTCAGAATCGACTCTTTCCTCCAAATTAATTACTGCCTGGTAAACTATTAAACCACGCTCCTATAAATGTTACCTATTATAACTTCAGTAGCGCTATACTTTAGAATTTTAGCCCAACAGCCGGAATAGACTTTTAACAAGATCAAAAGTATGAATATCTTTTTCTCTGATTTTTCGAATCTGCAAGTTCATGCAATTTCTATCGTATTTTTGGGGTGAGGTTAGGTTTGCACCTAAATAATGACAAATAATTTTACATTTACAATTGTATAGTATAAAATCTATAAAATATATTTACCAGATTCATAAGATGAGTAGGAAAACTTGTTCTGAAAAACGGTTTATAGATTTACATTATTTCTGGCTAAGATTCTTTTGAGATAGATAACAAAGATCACGTTAATTTTTAAAACTAAGAAACGCATTAAATGCTACAGTTAAGGGACCATTGCGCGATGAATAATTTGAGGAAAATTAATCAAGTGAAGGTCTACATAGTATCATTCATGTTTCATTGTTTCATTTTATCTACTTCAGCTGGTACTTATGTATTTAAAATGCTCTCATTTAGATGCCATTAAAATAGGAAATCCAAATAAATTTTATAGCAACAAAAACTATTAACACAGATTTTTGACGTGCTGTGAATCTCTTCTGCTTCTACTTATTAGGCAGTGGTTACACTGACTTTTAGCATCAACGATATTTATTAGGCAGTGGTTACACTGACTTTTAGCATCAACGATATATTTATTATCGAAAAGAAATGTCTGCAAAAGTCTGTCTGTGTCCCAATATTACCACAATGGATGTGCGAGTCAGACGCCAGCATGCAGCACAGTCAGCCTGCTAGCCAGAGGCAGCAAGCCAGACAGCATCCAGAAACATTGAAAGGAAAAGAGGAGAAGGCGACTGTTTTTTTACCACTGCCTGTTTATGTCTTTGCTTGCCAGAGTTTATTATCAGAGAGAAATGTCTGTGCAAAAGTCTGTCTGTGTCCCAAAATTACCACAACGCATGCGCGAGTCAGACGGCAGCATGCAGCAGAGGCAGCAAGACGGCCAGCATCCAGAAACATTGAAAGGAAAAGAGGAGAAGGCGACTGTTTTTTACCACTGCCTATTTAGGTCTTTGCTTGCCAGAGTTTATTTTTCTCTCAATATTGCTAAATAACATATTATGTACGTTATATTGCATGGTATTTTAAGATCTTTGCAAAAAACAGAACGCTTCCAACGAAAGCAAGTTGTATGCAAATTCAAATAGGCTTTATTTAAAATTGCATTTAAAAATAATATTTTAAAACCTTTACACACTGCGTGCCATGTATAACGTCCCTTTTCCCATCTCATCGTTTGGGAGTAAAATAAGAAAAGGAAAAAGTTTGTGTGAAGAAGATGTGAGCTTGGGTAAGTAGAAGATTAAAGAAGACTGTGTTGGTGTAGCTAAACCGTCTGCTCCAACTCAAGTCACATCTGAAGTATATTTTATTATAGGCCTACATGCACCCATAGTATGTATCTAGTGTGTAGTGTATGTTTAAGGGAAGTGAAGAAAGTGAAGAAGGCTCAGTAGAAAATTTACGGTAAATATTGCCCAGTGAAGTCCACTAAATATGTATTACACAGTGCTAAAATTCGTAGGGGAAAGTGTTGAGAGAAAGGTTGTGTATGTAGTGGATAAGTATTATGGAAGTACGTCGAGAAAACAAGTTGAGTTCACCGCAATGCAATCCAATGCAATGCAATGACAAACAAAGCTCAAGAACCTGAAGACATTGAAGTGGCATCAGAAACTAAACGAGAAATTACTATTGTCGTCTATCAAGACGAGTAGCTAAGTAGGATCTTGCGAGCAAAAGGAAACCAAAGGGAAAGCGCAAACAATTTGTAACGTCTTTCTTCCGGCCTTCCCTTCCTCCTCTCTCTCTCTCTGCGTATCTGTATTCTACGACGCATCTGACGACACTATGCTTGCTCTCTGCCTTTCTTAAGTACTTAGCAAAATACACATCTATCCCAACTTGCACGTACGTGGTAATGTGTCGACTTCTAATACCATTTCTCCGACTAAGTGCTTCTTATTGGAAACATTATTAGAAGTGGGAGTCGACTATTTCTAATCTTAGCATTCACACATCCACCACCGCTACCAACAACTACCATGTAACTGTTACAGGGTATTACACATTGCCAAGTATGCCTTTGCCATATTCTCATCTGCTATCAAATTATTAGTGTTAATTTTAATTGTTTCCTCAAAAATCCTTCTTTGGCACCTAACCGTTAATTCCTTTCCAGCAGATTTAGTGGGAAATCGAAAAATTTATTTGTAACAATATTTATTTGAAAAAACTCAGGAAAATTGAAAGCATTATCTGACCATAATTTTTGAAACTTGAACTGTTTGGGTTTGAATATTGAAATTTTCACAACTTAAATTATATTTTGCCTTGAAAATTTGGGAAACTTGAACTACGTACCTACTATTTATTTCGATTTGAACATTTACATTCTATTAGTAGGCTTAGAAAAACGGATCTTGTATATATTTATGTATTGCATAGAGTATTAAAGTTCCTATGATGTTATATTTATGAAAATACATATAGAACGTAACGTACCAACATTTTTTGTATCTATTTAGTTGCATCTTATTCTGTGTGTACAAGTTTGCTTACATAATGCGTCTTTACGTGTTAGATTAATAAAACATGCAGCGAGCGAAAGCATACGCACAACAACAACATTTAACTAAGAATCTTAACCTTTTAGTTCCTATAATATAGAGATAGATAGAAAACATGCGGAGTTCAATGTAGAGAGCTATTTTCCGTAAAAGTGGAAAACTTGTCTCACCACTTGAAATGCACGAAGCTCAAGAGAAACAAACTTTGAGAAAATGGTGTGAGGAGAGGATTTGATGTTCACATCCCAAAGTGCTAAGCTAACAGAGCTAAAGCTATTAACAGTCTACAATGAATTCTAATGAAAGTCGGAGATAAGTGCGTAAAGTGTAAACCATAGTGCCCACTTCCCCTCTTCCACTATATACAATTTGATAGCTTGATTTGAATAACTTAATTCTATTCCAACCTGCGATGGCATTGCCAATGGAACTTAAATATATTAAGGACCGCCTCCTATCTTAGCTCGCAACTCCTGGAGTAAAGACGATCTTTATTGCAATTGGGGAATGAATTTTCAGCCTTTATTCACGTTAGTGCATTTCAGATGAAAAAAACTTTCTTGCATCTATAATCTGCTGCTACAAGTTAATCGAGCTCTAAATGGAGTAATATAAATAAGTAATGTGATTTGAAGATGCATAGGAAATGAAATATCACCTTTGTAAATGCATTTAATGGATATTTCTTCCATTTCAGTTTGCTATTTGTATTAATTAGGAGAAAAAGGGAGAGAGAGTAAGAAGCTTGAAGAATCCAATTACTAATTGCGTGTTCCCTGTTTATAGTAGACAGTGGATTGTACCTGTGCTAAAGTTTTCTGTGATTAAAATTGTGTGTAGATTGTGTATGAGGATCTATGTGTAGTCTTGTGTTGTAAAATATTAAGTATGAACTTCACATTTGGAAATGATAAATGCACTGTGACTCTTTCCCCTTGTAGCTATTTGTAGTTTGAATGATCCTAGAGATGTACTAATGTCTTTGATCCTCTTCTTCTAAAGAGGAAAACAGTAATGAAAAAAAGATGGGACTCGCACTGAAAAATTACTTGGAGGAAAAGACAAAAGATGAGCTAGAACAAGTAGTGATTCCTTTTTAGTTCATGTTACGATCCTAGGGAGATAGTGAGAGAAAAGAAACACAAATGGATACATTGTCGGGCTATAAATGGTTCTATTGTGTCTACAGGAGACACTTGTACGACGAGAAAGTGTAGAGGAGTAATATGGCATGGAATGAGCATGAAATGAACCCTCATTGTCACTAGCACTCAAAAGTTTCCACTCCTCTCTTCGGCTCTGTTAGTGGCAACCGACATTTCTCCAGACTTGCAAAGAGGAGCCCAAAGCAGAGCTTAATATTTCCAAGTGAAAGCGAATGTCTGCATCTAACGTTCTATGTTCATTTAATCTATAGCTCTCAGAATATAATTTCACCCTAGATATCCTCGCTCTATAGATTTTAGGGAAAGAAATATCCTTTATAGCATTTCTATCTTTTCCGCTATCCGCCTCGGGTCCTTTCCAAATATTAAATCCATTCATTTCAAGTAGAGAATCGAGAAAGGATCATTAATCAAAGCTCCTTCATTTCATATCATTCCGTTTCTTCCTCTACTCTCTCCTCGTCTTCTTTGGTCTTCCGCAAAGTCTTTCACTTCTCTCTCTGATTCCCAGTCCGATGACATGAGATGATTTTAGAAACATTTCTGACTCTAACAGAAATTCACCCAAGGAATTTATCTAAGATAGGAGCTAGTTATATATGGCTAGGTATAATATAGCGTCTTGCAATTACTGAAAATATAATATTAGCCCTTATTTACTCAAATAGTCGCGTAAGATTCCCATGTAATACGGACAAATATCTATGTAGCAGGAGCAATTGTCAGAAAGAAAGGTTCTACGCTTGTAGGTTTCAAGACGCCACTTTTCACTTCACTGGGAAAAGGTGTACCACTGTACCACTGACAAAATTACCTAATGTTCATAATATATTGGATATATCTTCGTGGGGATGAGTCGGGAAATTGACTTGGTCTCTTCCACAATAAGTAAATAGGATGTATTAGCGGTATTAGTAGTCAACACAGGACAAAGTTCAAAAAGAGATGCTATACAATGGAAAAGCAAAGGAAATAGGAAGACCTTGAATTGAATAAGAACAAATTGGGTTATGAAAGAAATGCTATATATTTACATTGGGAATGGTTATAGAAATATATGTCATTGTTTCCTTATATAAGTATATAGAAAGTTAACTGGCTGGATTGCATGCTGTATGCTAAAGACAGATAGATTCTGGAAGTTAGTTCGATCAAAAAGGTCCAATAAAGTAAAAGGTAATATAATATTTTCAGGTTTCTTAAGACAGAAACCGTTTCTGTATGGAAAAAGAAATAATAAGGATTCAGTTAGCTATGTAAATGTAATTTGGTGGCTTTTCTTGTCAAATCAAAGCCTAACTGGAGTCACTATAGAAGATTCATTGAAATACGAAGACCACGAACAAACCTATCGAAATCTTCAGTTCAATTCGATTTTATATGCTCTCAACGTCATTTCACGTTGGGGCGAATACATAAAGATGTCTGAGAAGCTAACGATAAGAATTCTATTCTCAGGACAGAGGCAAGGAATCCAATTTGGTTTTCCCGAGCAAAGGAGTCCAAGCTAAGAGACGCGACCCAAGCCAAACAAACCAGATCAGATCCATCCAAACCAAACTGGAAAAGAAGACTGCTACTTCCTTGCACTTCAACATAACTTGACTTCCTTTAACCTCAGCCTACAAAGTGAAAATACAGAAAGGTGAAATTATATATTCTTACGCATTTCCCGTTTGAAAGGAAGCTGAAAATTACTTTTCCGGTATTACTACTGGATGTTCATACCCGTCTACCCGTCTTGCTTGCTTGTCTACCTTCAACCTGTACATATTATTGTCTTCATTGCATTTTAAAAACAGCTTTTTTGAATAAAATAACGGTGGTCACTGGAAAACGGAAAATCACTCAAATTAAAATTTCGTTAATTTAAAGCTCCCCGCCAAAATAAAGAATCATCAGTATTTATATTACTACTAAATATGAAAACAGGTAACATACAAAGGAAAACGTGCTCAATTCAAAATCACATTACAACAATCGGTCTTCATAATGGGAAATTGACAATTTAAAAATTCATCGGACTGTTCTTCATGTTGCATTATTTTTATCCGTGCATTCTTGACCTGATTGAAATTGGAAGCTGACTCTTTGGTAGTACGAGTAAGAAAGAAGTAGGAAAGTAACAACTGGTGGATCTGTCTTGAATCAACAAAAGGTAAGGACAGTAAGGAGAATAATAAAACAGGAATGATATTTCAACTCTGAATATTGAAAGCATTGGATTAAATTGAATTGTGAATTCGATTGAATTTTCAAATGCAAACAGGCAAGCTAACGATAAGAGTCTAATGTGCATAGTTTGAGTTTGCAGAAGAGAAAGGCTGGTGAAGCAAGCAGGAAGGAAATAGCAAAAGACAGGAATACTGTAGATTTAAATTCACTTGACTGACTGATAGTTTCTTATTTCTTATTCAATGCTATGGAAGAGCGAAGAGCAAGATTGTATCAGACGTTGAGGAAAACACATGCAGGGCAGGTGCATTGGAAACTATTCGATCCCTTTCGATACTGGGAAAAGTAAAAAAGTAAGAATACTATATCAACTATGCGGAAAGGAAACTATATCTGCTTTTTGAAGCGTAAGAATTCAATTACGCTCTTTGGATTTTTATCAGAAAATGTGACTTTCGTTTGCCTTTCTCTTTCTACGTGAATTTTCATGTTGTGTATTGCTATTGTACTCTAATGTGCTTACTACAACTGGTACCTAACATTCCCATGACTAAGAATATTCTAAATAGTAGAGTTTTCCAGCTTCTTTGTGAGAATAACTTTTGTGCTAGTAGTCTCGTCTGGTTACACTAGGGATTCATATCCTAGCATTCTTTCAGGTTCTGTGATTTCATTTCCTATGTCAAGTCAAAGTAGGAAGTACGTAGGTACATATCTACCCTAATCTAAATACTACTTTGTATTTACTTACTAGGTATATGTTTAAAATATAGGGACAGTTCAAGTTTTACTTAGCAATATTTTTTCCTCCTCCTGCTCAAAACCAAGTCTAACCTGAAGTAATGGGGAAACTTTCCCCGACTTAAGAGAAAACGTTTCGGCAGGGACAAACTCAACCGAGAGTAAGAGAAATAAGCATTTGATGAATTAAATAAAAGAATTTTCACTGTCAGTGTCATGTCAAATGTCAACTTCTTTGATATACCTAATTTATTAGTGATAAAGTATATTTTCATCTCCTATAGCCCTTCTTGTCAATGCTACTAGAATTAATGTGCCTCTTTAAGATAAATTCCCCAGACTCTGATGCCCGTTGACAGCTTTGCTGATTTAATTCCTCTGTTGGTGACTACCAAAAACTTTTCTTACGAAGATTAACAAGTGAAATGAGTTTTATAATCTTACCTTCAATTACCAAATGTCTACCTTAGCTCCTTAATTACATTCTCTAATAAATTCCCTAGTTTGACTCAACACAGTACTGAAAACTTTCTACGTTGCCGTAATTGTAATTTTCTTGGATTTCTTGCCTTTTTTTATCTGTATCCCCTTTTGACTGTACCATACACTGCGCTGTAATTCTATATAATTTCAATTCCGAAAATATGCAGAACTTTCTAGCAAAAATTATATCTAAAATTCATCAATCTAACGATAAAGTATTTCATTAAAATATCTTCATTTGATTTAATGTATAAGTACAATATTTTCGGCAATATGAATTCCAAACACTATCTGTGTTAATTTCTTAAGTTTTAAAACTCTCACTCACCAGAAATTTTAAATTGGCTTCAGGAATTGTCTATTAATCCTATTTAATCAATATACAATTGCAATCTTATGCTAATCTCAAAAAATATTTATATAATACACGATGGTAGATAACTAATGTTTGTTTAAAGGCCCCCTGATGTTTTGGATAAGCCGTGTTTTGGATGATTTTCCATTTAATTTCAACACAAAGTTGAGGATTACTGTTGAATTTGAATAATGTCATCAGAACGATAAATTACGAATGTAAATATTTTCGTCATCTTCTCGGAATGTAAACCTATGCAACTATTTATGAATTTAACCTTTTCAACGTTATTCTTCTTGAATAACAGAATGAAATAAACAAAATGGTTTTATCTTAAGTAAGAAAACTTTCGCAATAAATTTCAAGTCTAAATTGCAGATTCATCATTTCAGCTTCTCAGAAAAGATGTAAGTAGTTATAAACTTTCACTAAAGATGACTTACTATAGGCTGTTACGTATATTATACGACAGTACAGACAAGGGGGTATCAACTTAATAATCTTAGGTTATGTAACCTAGAAGCAGGTATATGCATACGAAAACATATTAAAACTGATGTGATGACAGTAAGTAGTAAGACGATAGGTAAAACTTTTCAATGTACTGTTCAACTTTGAAAACTACTAACCAATTCTCCTCACGTTCACCACTGACGATAAGACTTAATAAAATTCCTTATCAAAATAATGTCCCTGCACGTTGGATAAGGTTACCTATCTTTTTATTTACCCCAGTGCACATCTAAATGAGAGCGGAAATTGGAAACTCCAGGGAACTTCCAGCATTCCTTGTAACTTGTTTTTACCAACTGTATTTCAA
>JABASI010005849.1:0-11685 GCA_019776505.1 Tomocerus nigrus
TTACGCTTAATTACCGATTCTATGTTGAATTTGGGTACATAACAGCAACCATGTATTGAATCACAGGTATAATAAACGAGATTTACAGCTTTCCGTTTAGCAAAAGTGAGGTAATGTTGTAAATAGTAAAGGTTGGGCTTTATGAATCGTTTGTAAGTCAATAACACAAAAATGGATTTTATTTTGTGAAATTAAGGTTTAAGTTAGTACATTCTGTGGAAAATGGTGGGTTTATAACAATTACAATGAGAAATGAAGTCATGTGTATTTGTGGGGCTATATATATGACCTATACAGTAGAATCACACAGCCTTGTGACGTATTGCTAATTGCACAAAACAGCCCCCGATAACAACAGCAAAGCAGCCCAACAACTTTACTGGAGTCTATGTGACCTAGTGCTACCTAATTTCACAAAGAAGCTCCCGACAGCAACAGCAACACAACAACTTTACTGGAGTCTACATACGAATGAGACTTGTTGATGAGTTTGAATGTAAGAGAAGGAATAATGGCTGAACGGCCGATAATTGTCCCTTGAATTGATTTGCCTAACACTGAAACAGCTATAATTATGCTTAAGTCCTACACCTAAAGCCACACCATAGGCATTGAGTTTGTCGTAAATGTTTTTCTCCATCTTCACCGACTCATTTCTACAAATTCACATACGTTTTCCATATAAAAGATCGAGAATCCTTTTTCTCAAAGTTTCTTAATTCATTTGAGAATTTAACAAAAGAATATTAATAGGTACTGCACTTTGTACATAAGAGTTAAGTGCAATGGCTTAATTTAAGGCGAGACAGTACACCGTTTCAACTCATAATCATTGTGTGCAAAAAGTGAGAATAGTGTCTTAACCCTGAAAGATTTTATTCGTGTTTGTATAATAAAATAAACCATAAGTATTTTCAATTCTCATGAACAGGTTGCAGTATACAGTATACCTACACACTAAACTACATTTTATTGCCATGTGGGTATACTTATATGTATGGTGTTGAATTACATGCATTGTATGGGAAGTTGGGAGCAGTGATAATATTTATAAGGTAATTTATCATAATATAAGGTATTATTATTTGATTGGAATTCTTCTCACGAATGAACGCAGCACATTAGCCGAGAAAATGTAAAAAACTTTTTATGATTGATAGTCTATGCATGATAAGGAAAATCTTGCATCACGGGAAACTCTTTTATAATTGTGGATAAGCCTATTGTAAACCCATTTTTAATTGTGATCGGATATTCAGAGTGAGTACTACTACACTTGAATTACTTGCTGAAGCAATTATTGGCTCATAGATGTTGCAAAACATTCAAAGTTCCAATTTATAATAAGTAAAATGGAAACTCTCACTAAACAGATTCAGGAAGATTCTTCCTTGCCATTACATATCAAAAGTTTTGGAGAAATTCCAAAGGCTTCAGAATGCAAAGTAATTTTACTAACTGGAGTTACCGGAAATCTAGGGCCATATTTGCTGACAAATTTGCTGAAGCGACCACATTTGAAAGTTCATTGTTTAGTGAGAAAAACGTCTGTAGGACTTGCAGAAAATATTTTGAGTAATATAGAAACGGACGGTGATATTGCAAAAAGAGTTACATTGATTACTGGAGATTTGAGTTTGGAAAAATTAGGAATTGAATCCTCTCAATATGAAAATCTTTGTCTGGAAGTAGATGCAGTAGTCCATTCCGCAGTTAAAAGCAACCATTTGGAAATGTATAAGAAAAACATCAACAAACCGAATGATTTGAGGACAGTTAACGTTCTAGGAACTTTGAAAATACTTGAATTTTCTACGACTGGAAAAGTGAAGCGGATTTTCTATCCGTCATCAATTCTGGGCTGCAACAGAGTTTCCACTACTGAGACAACTTTGTCGGAAGAATTGATAGAAGATGATAACAATGGAGATGGACTTATAATGGGCTACGCCGTGACTAAATTCATTTGTGAGAAACTACTGTGTCAAGCCATCCGAAGAGGAATCCCCGTTTTCGTGTGCAGATTTCCATTGATAGTCTTTGATAGTAAAACTGAGCACATGGAATTTAAAGACAACCATTTCTTTTACGTTTTCATGTCATTTATAGAAACTGGAATGAAACCAGAATATCCTGCTGCATATCCAGTTATTCCAGTTGACCATTGTGCTAGCATCGGTACTAATCTCTTTCTCAATGATGATGTGCCCTCTGGCATTTACAATTTGTTAAATCCTCATCCAGTGTGCGTGGAAAAAACTTTGGCTAAAATTGAAAAGGAATTTGCAATTCCACCTATAAAAAATGTGAATTTCAGAGAATTTTCTGATGCTTTAGTATCACTCGGAGAACAAACTATTCTGCATGCATTTAAAGCGATTTATTTTGATAGAGACGCCGAAAAAATATTAAACGAACTAAATTTGACTACAAAACTTCTTTTGACAGAAGCAGGAGGAAAATTTCTTCAGAGCGTCAGTAAAAAACTTCGGAAATATGTACCGGATATTGATGACGTAATTGAAGACCCTGAAGAATTAGTTCCAAAAATTTTAAAACTAGGCAGAGATGCTGGATATGGTCCCAGAAATAAAATAACAAACTTATAATAAATATCAGTCGACAAAATAAATAAATACATTTCCACTAAATAACATACATCTGTTAATTGATCATTCTCCGATTATTTGTACCTAATACTTCAGTTATAGTACATAACTGTTTTACACAATATTTTTTCTAATTAATTTCAATTGCTATTTGATTCGCATGATGCGTCAGAAACTGTTACACTAAATATTTACTAGGTATTCATATACTACATATATATACCACTTAGTAGCACGCCTACTTACTTTGGGTATAATTCAAATGTCTATGTAAAAAAAATACCTTCATTATTGGAACACATGCATGCAAGTATGTTTTAGTATTAGTACCTATATATACTATTCCTATAAGTATCTTTTATACACTATATATAGATATTGTTTTTAATACAATGTGAATTATAAGCTTAGGGGTAATTAATATTGTCACACTACCAATCTAGAATTATGTATATAATGACCTCCAACAAAGACGATAATTGGAATATTAAATAAATAAATAAAAGCATTATAATAACAAATATTCTTTGAAAGACACATTAGCATTGATTCCTGAACAAAGGATATATGCATCTTGATTTTTTATTTAGCCGTTGTATATATTTATATTAAGACAATTGATAAATATATCGTAAAGTAACAATTAAACGATATAATAATAACTGACAATTAGATTTTATACGCTTGCTAGACTGATTTTAATTCTCATAATGATTTTATTTTCCACTGACACTCTTGAAGGAATTCCAGAAAATTTCTTATTATCTAAAAGAAATCTCAAAAGTTTCTCATGAAATTACGTAAAGTAGCCACCCATAGAAGTATTTGACGTTATGTATGCCTGTAAGTATAATTAATGAAGTGTAGGTAGTTTTACTTATATTCAGAACTAAGGGAAATGTTGTTTGGAGGTTGAATGATTTAATACGCTGATAACTCTATCTGATGAAAATGTAATTGATATGGATGGTAAAACTCGCCAAGGAAATGTATCGGAAACTAAAATTTAAAAATACTGGTTGGTAATAAAATAAAATTGTAGCCTAGTGCAGCATTTTTCCGAATGATGTACCTACATGTACAACATAAATACACAAATGTAGATAAATGGAAATATTGGTCATACCCATACATACGATCCCATGTGGAGTGGTACTTAATCAGATCTGAACCTGTCGATACCTACTCCGTTTTGTTGTTCTCAATGTTCTCTCAAGTTTAAATTCACACATATGGGAAAATCGCTAAACTGGGCAGGGTATTATGAAAAAGGTCGCAGTCAAGGTGATGTAGATAGTTGTTAGTAAATGGATCCTGTTCACAGTGAAAACCTTAGCAGCTATGTGTACCTACATATTGCATATTCTAACAACACATTTCATCCTTATTGGCAAAGAATTAAAAACTCAATTGTATGCTAAAGATAAATGAATCTCCATAATAAAACTAAATATTCCAGGCTACATATTGGCCTATTCATGAAGTGACAAAGAATTTACGACACACGGATTCAAAGCGAACTAAATACAAATAGCATGCCTGACATGCACGGCTTCTGTACTCGCGGTCCTCGCGCTAACCATACATCCGACAGATGAACAGAGCTTACCTAGTTGCTACTTGCTACCTAACAAACAAAGCACAGTTTGACCTGTTCAGTAGGTGACAAATGATTTGTGTTGTGAAATATTAAGTACTTACCTAGGTACCACCTACCCTAAAATTGTTTTTTTAATTATTTCTGGATATAATATTGCATTTGAAAGTTTAACTCGTTTCTTATATTCATTTATATCAAAAAGCTGCTTTAGTTTTTTGCTAATGAGTATATAGTCACATATTTATTTTTCATATACTTACTATTTTACGGAGTAAGTGGCAGCAAACGAATTGCGTATTTTCGAGTGAGGTAGCACAAGGACAGTCGGTACCGGGACTTTTCAGGCATGCTAGTTTGCTATTACTAATGTATGTGAGATTGATTGTTGCTTCATGGACAGACCAGTAAATAGAGTAATAATTGGTGGAGAACATTAAGTTTTACTCGTGGATCATTATTTCTCAGGATTTCCAATGTTTCTTGATCAGGATAAGGTCAATGATGTTTCCCTTACAGAGATAATAATATTTAAGTAAGTATATAAAAGCAGAGTATAAAAATATTTTTCCTCAGATTGGGATAGTATGTTCCCCATAAACGAGATGGTCTTTTAAACTGGATCCTACATATATTGCACTTTCCATATACATTATTAGGAGAGGTTCCTCCATTCTGTCTCTAAAATGTTTCTCTATACTATCGTCTAATAACATTTCTGGGAATCAATTGCATGCCTAATCAATAAATGCTCTAATAGTTTTAGGGCGGGTATTAGTTAAAATATATATTTAAGTAGCATTAAATGGAAGTGTGCTTTACAATGAAATTTTAAGTTAAAACATAATATTCGGTACAAAATTGTTTTTCATGCCAAAAGGTGCCTTTGGTTTGAATTCGTTAAAAAATATTTGAACCGTTAAGGAATACAGTTCTATGAATGAAGTAGTTTTGGGCATAAAATGAAATTGAAGTTTTATACAATTTATTATATCAAAATTTAAAATTCCTAGCTGCCACAATTAGGCAATGATGTTTTATATATTTAATATACCTTTGTCATGCTTATACATATTACGTGAATAGGTTCTTAGGTAGGTAGGTACAATTATATAGTATAAGAAGAATTTATATAAGTAACTTCAATGAATAAATTATTGGTTCGACAAGTCGCAGGTGGAGATCGGCTGTAGTTTCCAAATTGCTTTTGGAAGTCGCCGAATGAATAATATAAAGCACCCTAGTCAGAATGTTCGAGAAAATGAAATTTGGGGTGCATAATCAGTATATGCCAAAATTTTTGATGGATTAGTGAATATTCCAATTCTATGAAAACTGAGCGCATTATATTTATAATATTGTATTATTTTACTGATTCTTTGGCGCAGTTATAAGCTATGGAAACAATCAGCGTAGTATCTCACAAAGCAGTATCTTACATTACCCATTGCTTACTTTGAACAGTGCGAGTTATTCATTTTACGGTGTCTTATATCTATAGTATTGAATTACGCCTGTAGACTATATCACAATTTATATGTGATTCCATTCATGCCGTTACTAACTTATTTGTAGTGTCTACTTTGCAAATTATGCGTGCATTAATTTTGTTAAATAGAAAGTAGCCTTAAATATAATAAGTTAAATAGAAAGGTAAACAATCTATACCTTAACTTGATTAGCCGTCCTGTTAATATTATAAATAATTATATGCAATTAATTGTTTTGAAGAATGTAGCATACAATTCGCACGATTTTAATAAGGCAAACTGGTTTATATTGTTATCGAGAGCATCATATTCATAGTGTGAATTGTCACAATTTCGAGGAAGGATAAAATCGTTGATCTCTGTACGAAGAAAAACGGCCCGATATTGAATCGCACAGATCTAAGACTTTTGATAGCTCTTCGTACGATGGGATCAGAATTTCTTTTCCATTCCTGCATGAATATCAGAGACTTTGTGTTGACTAACGCTGTGAACGGCAAAAAGATGAGCTCAAACAATATCACCATAATATTGAAAAGAGGGAAAACTATGTAGCCTCTGAATGGCATGGTTTTATACATTTTTACACAAATAAAATTACACAAGACATTAAGCAAGCCTGCAACAAAAAAAATTGCTGGAGAAAATGGGTAAAACAGGAGATAATTCAAATCCAGATTTAAAACCGCAAATGCACGATAGGTGTACAGCGAATCGTAAGTATGGTTTCGGAAGAATTGCATTGTCTTGAAATACTTGAAATCTTTTGAATTTTTAGCAGTAATCAATTTTAAATAAAAAATTACACAAATACAATAAATTACGCCCAAAAAATAATTAAAAGAACTGGAAACCACAAAAGTATAACTGAATATGCTAAGAAAGGTATTGCAGCAATTCGAACTCCTATGCAATCTATATGAGCTAATTGCAACAGATAAACAATTGGACTAAATTCTACAACAACGGCTGTAATAGAAGCTAAGCCTGCTGTTCCGATTCCCATTGCAGTTATGAGTTGAAACAGACGGACAAAGATCTTCAATTCTTTGAAAGTCCACAGGTCACCATGGCTTCTGTACCTTGCTATTGAATTTAAAAACACGTGGAGGTTGATTCTTTTATTCAATTTGTTATAGTAATATTTAATAGCATATCTATTATTCCTTATTTTACATGTAAAAGTGTTCCTACTGCCATTTGAACGTGACTGCAAAGTTTTAAAGACAGCACTAAAAAATTTAATTGCTTTAATTGTAGGTCGTTATATCTACCTAGGGTAGTATATAAAATTTTCAAAAAGTCAGAAATGCAAGGAAACCCAAAATGGTACTAGCATGATATCAAAATAGTAAACGCCTTTTGTTTACTGAAATTGTACAGTATGGAAGCTTACCCCTACAATTCAATCAGTACATCGTACATATATACATTTTCATATCTAATTTCAACATGCGCAGCCTAGATTTTAAAAGGGTAAACCCAAGGATATTAAATTATATTACAAATATTATTTGTTAGATAATATAAAAGCTTGCTTACCAAACATTATTCTACGAGCTGAACAGCAGAGTTAAAAGTGTGGCAAACGTGATGTCTCTTGGCCAATAAAATGCAATTGAAAAACTGCGACAAAAAGAAAATAATTATCAAAAGTATAAACGCAAGAATCTGTTCTACGCTTAGTGATGGTCGAAATATTTCTAATAATACAACAGAAATGCAAATTAGGTTGACAAAAAACCAAAAAATGTTGACGAATAAAAAAACAAATAATTTTAATTTGCTCGAAATCAAATAAAACTTTGCAGTCTCCGATGAGTAATTGAGTGGTGAGGCATAACAAATATTAACAAAAATTTTAAAGAAAGGCCTGAGAGAATTCAAAAGCATCGTCGAAGAAGTGGTGCTCGCCATTGTGTACCAACAATAAGCTACGTCTACCTTGAATGTTTGAATGTGATTGATAATTACAAACATGTTTATGGATTGGTAGGTAGGTATGAAGTCATCCCCATTCAATATTGGCATAGATGCTTTTGATTGAACTTACGAATACGAATATTAGTTTTAGCATTTGAAAAGATTTGATACCGTAACGGTCGGTTTAAATCCCTCACTTTTGTATAAATGATTAAATGGATTTTTATTTGAAACATTCATAGCAATAAATGAAAACTACCTTTCTATTAAATGGATTTTAGATAAAAATGTAACATTACTTCCCTACAAAATTGTTTTATAATAGAAAGTCACCATTAGATTAAATTTGTTGAAATAAATTTGAAAAGTGACATTATCGTTTATCAAAATAGTTTTTGGTACAAAAAAATGATCTTTTTGTATAATTTTTGGAATTAGTTTCTGCAGGAATAGAAAAATTGATAATGCTTACCATTTACAAAAATTACGTTGATTTATAATGTAGTAGAAACTAGCTTTTATTATTTAGGTACATAGTGCCATAAAATACTCTCGCCCTATAATTTTTCAATTTTCCCAATATAAATTGTCAAACTTCAATTGTAACTTTTAAGGTATGTTAGCTTACATGATTTTATATTTATAAGCTAAATAATCCAATAAATAAGTTTCTGGTTTGATACCAAACAGGAGGATATATAATGGTCAGAGAAAGGAACAGCAGGCACGAAAAACATATTTTAAGCTGCTTAAATTGACACTAAAAACCACGTAAGCTTAAATATAAATACATAGCGCAAATAAACACTAAAAACCTTAGGCTTCAATACATTGACCAAATACAATAATTCCGAAAACTGGAAAATAAGCACCAAAATTGTTTTTACTTTACGTCTCACAAGGCTCTGAAACGTAAAAAGAACAAGCTCCAAACTTTCAATTCTCAAAAATACAGAATTCGATTTTGCCTGCTTTTCCTTTCTCTGATAATGGTACACGCACTCCATTGTGTCACTAAAATGTTTCTACACTATCGTCTAATAATAAATTCGATATTTTGTGGATGTAGCCCCATATAGCGAGTTTTCAGGTGAGGTATAAATTCTAATACGGTGTCTAAATGGAGAAGTAATTTTCATAGGCTATCCTATTAGATAGCTTCAATTGTAAATATCTATAGCATACCTTTAATGAAAATCGGTCACTCCTCAAAGTAATAACACATATATTATTAACTATCGTATATCTATATATTGGTAGATACGCCAGCATTTCTGGGAGTCAATTTCATGCATACTTAATAAATGCCTTAATACTTTTAGGGCGGGTATCAGTTAAAACATATATTTAAGCAGCATTAAATGAAAGTGTGCTTTAAAATGAAATTTCAAGTTAAAATGTAATATTCGGTATAAATGTTTTTTTCATTCCAAAAGGTGCCATTCCATTGGATTGAATTAGTTTAAAAATATTCGAACCGTTAAAGAATAGTTCTATGAAATAAGTAATTTTTGGAATAATAAGAAATTGAATTTTTTATAATTTATTATATCGAAGTTTAAAATTACTAGCCGCCACAATTAGACAATGATGTAGGTACGTAATTCCAAGGGGAATACACATACCTATGTACGTAAGTTCAATGAATAAATTACTGGTTCTACAAGACACAGGTGGAGCCCGGATGCAGTTTCCAAATTGCTTTTAAAGGAGACTACATTTACATATATATCTATAGACCATTCGTCTGGTGTTATGTCCCCGAATGAATAATATAAAGTATCCAAGTCAGAATAGTCGAGAAAATGAAATTTTATCGGGTACAGTTAGGTATAGTCGTTATATACTAAAAAAAGATCACTGAATATTTCACTTCTATGAAAAATGAGTGCATATATTGATAATTTTATATTGTATTTGTAATTATATTGTATTATTTTACTGATTCTTTGGCGCAGTTACAAGCTATGGAAACAACCAGCGTAGAATCGCACAATGCATTATCTTAAATTGACCATCATTGAACAGTGTGGGCTATTTATTTTAATGTTCTTAATAAGTATACATATTTATTATTGAATTACGCCTGTAGGTACTCTATATCACAATTTATATATATGTAATGGCTTTCATGCAGTTACTAACTTATTTGTTGTGTCTATATAATTGGCAAATTATGCGTGCATTAATTTTGGTAAATAGAAAGTAGCCTTAAATATAATACGTTAAATAGAAAATTAAACAATCTATACTTTAACTTAATTATTATTACCAACGTAGGATATGTCCGTTGCCCTATTAGATTTTGCTCGTCCCGTGCGCAAAATAAACCAATTTAATGTTACTGAAAAAATATAGGTATACCTACTTAACTTGTTATTTGTACAGGAATAACCGCTCTGTTAATAAATATTATAGGTAATTATACAATTATTTATAATCAATTAATTGTTTTGAAGTAGCTAGCATACAATTCGCAGGATTTTAAGGCAAACTGGATTATATTTTCACCGAGAGCATCATATTCATAGTATGCATTGCAATTACTTCGAGGAAGGACAAAATCGTTGATCTCTGTACGAAGAAAAACGGCCCGATATTGAATCTCACAGTTCTGAGACTTTTGATAACTCTTCGTATGATTGGATCGCCGTTTTCTTTCCATTCCTGTATCGTAGCCAAAGAATTCGTGTTAACCAAGGCAATGGAAGGCAAAAAGATGAGCTCAATCAAAACCACCATTACATTCATTAGAGGCATAACTGCATATGCTCCAAATGGCAATCTTTTAAACAATTTCACACAAACAAAATTACATATGACATTCAGTAAACCTGCAACAAGTAAAATGACAGGTGCAAATGGGTAAAACAAAAGATAATTTAGGTCGAGATTTAAAACTCTTATAGCTCGATAGGTGTACAGCATATCATATGGATGGTTTCTGAAGAATTTCTTGGTCTTGAAATACTTGACAACTTTTGCTTTTTTAGCAGTAACCAATTTTAAATAAAAAATGACACAAATACAATAAATTACGCCCAAAAAAACAATTAAAAGAACTGGAAACCACAAAAGTATAATGGAATATGCTAAAATGGGTATTGCAACAATTCGAACTTCTAAGCAATCTATATGAGCTAATTGCAACAGATAAACAATTGGACTGAATTCTACAACAACGGCAGAAATAGAAGCTAAGCCTGCTGTTCCGATTCCCATTGCTGTTATTAGTTGAAACAGGATGATAAAGATCTTCAAATCTTTGAAAGTCCACAGCTCACCTGGGCTTCTGTACCTAGCTATTGAATTTAAAAACACGCTTAGGTTAATTAATAACCTAATTTGTGATACTTAATATTTAATGGTAGGTATTTTTTTAATTCTTTATTTTATTTGTATAATTTTCCTGCAAAAACCATTTCAACGTAACTGGTTCTATAGACAGCATTAAAAATTATTTGCTTTAATTGTAAGTACTTAATTATATATATAAAATATTGTATATTATATATAATATAATTTTCTGTATATATATAGTATATATACATTTAAATTTTTTGCATGTAAAGCAGAAACGAAAGAAAAAACATAAATGGTTCTAGCAACATGATATCAAAAAAGTAGACGCCTATTGCTAGTCGTACAGTAGTATTGAAGTTTAACCCTACAATTCAATTAGTATAGGAACATATACATTTTATATCTAAAATAATTTGAGCATGAGCAACCTATACTTTAATGGCTTAAAGCCAAAGATACTCTGTTAGATAATGTAACAGTTTACTTACCAAACATTATTTTATCAAGCTGGACAGCAGAGTTAAAAGTGTGGCAAACGTGATGTCTCTTGACGAATAAAATGCAATTGAAAAACTGCGACAAAAAGAAAATAATTATCAAAAGAATAAAACCAAGAATCTGTTCTACGGAGAATGATGGTCTAAATATTTCTAATAATATAATACAGATGCAAATTAGGTTTACGAAAAACCAAAAAATGTTGACGAATAGAAAAACAAATAATTTTAATTTGCTCGAAATCAAATAAAACTTTGCAGTATCC
>JABASI010005850.1:0-11680 GCA_019776505.1 Tomocerus nigrus
CGTGGACAAGCATGGGTCATTTTCAAAGAAATCAACAGTGCAACAAACGCACTTCGTTCTATGCAAGGATTTCCGTTTTATGACAAGCCAATGGTAAGTAGAATTGTAGAGGAGTGTCAGGGGATTTTATCCGTTTTAATCTCAATGATGTAAAAATTAATGTTCGAATTCGGCTATTTCAAATATTTTAGAGAATAAATTACGCAAAGACAGACTCCGATCTTATCGCTAAAATGAAAGGAACCTTTGCCGAAAGACCTAAGAAAGCAAAAGAAGACGCTAAGAAGAAAAAGAAGGTCAAGGATGTTAATAAAGTGAGTCATTGTTTGTTATTTAATCAGAATTATGTAACAAATGTTGATATGTTGAAATTTGAAATTGCAAATACTGCAATGATTATAAATCTTGATTATTTACAGCAACGCGTTCAGCCAATACCTCCACAACCACATGTCAACCCAATGATGGGATTCGGAATGCCGATGCAAAATAACATGATGAACCAGATGTTGGGCGAACAGCCACCAAATCAAATTCTTTTCCTTACGAATTTGCCCGAAGAAACAACGGAAGTCATGTTGCAAATGCTGTTTAACCAGTAAGAAATTCTTTTTAGCACCCTACTCTAAATTCTAAACTGAATTCTCCGGATATTTCCTTGAGAAATATTGTATGACAATGTAATTGATTGTATTCATTATTTACTTGCAACAGGTTCCCTGGATTCAAAGAAGTTCGTCTGGTACCGAATCGAACATGACATCGCGTTCGTTGAGTTTGAGAATGAGCACCAATCTTCGTCAGCAAAAGACGCCCTTAATGGTTTCAAGATCACTCCTACAAATGCAATGAAGATCTCATTCGCGAAGAAATAATTACGTAAATTATTTGGTTGTAGCTGTACTGTAAATTAAAATCCTTCAAGAGCAGATTTATGAAATTACATCATTTAACCTAGTTGTCTTATTGTGTTGTATGTAAGTATAAGCTAAACCTTCCGTATCTTTGTTTTTACCAAGCAAATAAATGCATTTATTTGCAAATGTTCTCTTCTACAATAAAACTTTGTTTTTATTGCATAAAAATGTTATCATTGCAATGAAGCATAATTTTATATGATTGCCTTTTATATACAACATGCCTATGTATAGAGAAATACATTTACATATTGAAACCTAATACTCTACAAAACTCCATGCATTATTCATACAGTAGCAAAAATGAAATTACGTATTTATATACAGAGTAGCATAAACGTATTTAGTACAATAGGGATCACTTGCACGAATTGCTGGCATCTTAGCAAGTTTGCATTGTTTATATTTAAATGTAATATAGAACAGGGCTATTAATAAGCAACATGATCAGGCAATAAGAATGTTGCTCAGAAAAAAAGCAGTCTTATGATTGTCAAATAAACATGGATATATGTAATAAGGTAGCTTTAATAGTCTCCAGATTAATTTTGTCATGCAAATATCAGAAAAGTTATAGCATGGCATATTTCAACTTGGACAATTAGTTGTTAGACACAATTAGAAAGGTTTAGTTATTGTTCCATTGTAACGAAATGCAATAAATATCAGTCATACTCTTTTTATGGTTTGCTTTAGATGCAGAGATCTTTAAGCGATTTGTCTGATGACTAGAATATATATGTATAGATAATATATGCATATAGTTTGAACGTGAATCTATATATATATATGTAGTCTATGCATAGATTTTTTGCTGATGTTTTGGAGGTTTGTTTATATAGTTTAGTGGAGTATGCATCTTCCTCGTAGCAATACTATCAAAGCAACTTACACCTAAAACGTAGCTAATATGAATAACGTGTGTTCGCGTAGGAGGCAGGGAATGGGAAGGCAGAGTTAACATTATTAGGAGTCAGAGTAGAGTAAAGACAGTTTCTTTTATTACTTCAGTACAAGTCTTCTATCTGAGCTGAACTCTTGCTTTTTTGCATTCGTCATTCTTTACACAAAATACTTATGCAGATAGACATAACATTAGGGATCGTGTACTAAGTAATCCACCTTTATCCACCTTTATACATGCATACATAGAAAATAGTCATCGTTAAATACATAGGAAAGGGAAGGTGACGTTAAAAGAAAATAAGGACACTGGCTGACTGTCCGTAGAGCAGTACAGTCACAGTCTGCACAGTGAACAATTTATATGAATCAACTCAATTTACAAAGAACTACACGATAATCGGATGGGTGTTGGTGTTGAATTGTTGAAAACGCTCTTATCATTTTCTATCCTCGACATCCACCTTTAATACATACTGATGATAATACAAAATACACTTAGATTTATATACTCTTACAATAATTACTTCACTCTTACATAAAGAGCACTATCTTACATAATACAGCAGCCTACATGGACACATGTCTAATTTTACTTTGTGTTTGAAATTCCATTTACTACACACGTTGACACTGTGAATAAATACAATTGGTAAGATGTTTGTAATTTTACATTAACATTTTATTGTTATTTATTTTGTAGTTTAGAAGATAGTGTTCTTTAAAGATCAAAATACTTATATAAGTCATGATTCTACCCGTTCTCTACAAGAATTTGGTATTTGTTGTCAATCCTTAATTAAAAATATACATAGATAATTTTAATTACCTACATAACTCCTTTAACAAAGGAGAATTATTTATATCCAATTCTTGTAACGAAATTAAGGTATAAATATATATAAGGTATATATAAATATATAAATCATTTTTATGAGGATCTATGAAGATAATTCTATGCATTTGGTTAATTATTATTCTATTTTAGAAACTACAATTTATTGCATAACATATACTTTTATGAATTATTTTGCTTGTTTAGTTATTTAATAGTTATAGAAGAGTGTAGGTATATTAATATTCTTCCGTTTTTGATTACCTAATTCAGTTTAAGTAAAATATTAATGATTATAGCTAACTACTTAGCCTAACTTGAATTGCAAGATTGAATGTTTAAAATATTTTATGTTCTTATTAGGTAGCAAATAAAATGTCAAGAATACGATTATAAAATGTTTTGTATATGGAATGTAGAACAAAATAGTTTGACATAGTGTGTCTGACCCAATAATTTTTACTGCTGTAGATAAAATTAACAACTTACAAACATCTTTGAATATATGGGTACCTAAAGGGTCTTGAATTGTGTACTATATGAATAGCAAAAGGCACTAAAGAATTTTATGTATAAAAAGTTGCACATGCAAACGAGAGTTTTACATTCTTGTGCAGCCTACAGAGTAAACATTCCAGTTTAGTCCAGTCCACCCACTCAAGGAGTAGTCGGCTTAATTAGCTCAATTGTAAGACTGTTACCATAAAAGATTTGTACATTCTGCAGGATATTGACTGAATGATTATATTAAGATAAAGAGTGCTTTACAGTGCATTAGACTAATAGAGAGTTTGAGATGTAGAACTACTGCCTCCTCCGCTGAATTAAGAGATTATCCACTGTAGGAGGCAGTCTCCAAAAAAATCTTCTAAGTCCACTATTAATGTCATGCAGGCTGTACTCAAATATTATTTATTTTCGGCAAGACTCTTCAAAGAGTTTATATGGCAGAATCAAAAGTAATAATAGAGTGAACTATGTATTTGTCTTCAGACATATAATTATCTTGTTAGGAGTAGTATGTTATTTTAATTTGATGCTACAGATTTATGCGCAACAAGATAAGAATCCAATAATCTTTGTATGAAATGCACGTTTACCATTATCAGAAGTCTGCAGTATTTCCCTAATTATAATCATTCCCTTTACATGCTAATTTGTTTTAGGTAACAGAACGGACTTGTCTTTCAAGAAGATTTGGGGAAAGTACAATAGCTACTACAATTACTCTACACCTGTGTTCTTCGTCCACAAGAATTTATTAAAATGCCTGTTTTTCACACTAAAACAATAGAGAGCATCTTGGAACCTGTTGCCCAACAGGTAAACAAACTTTACAATAACGCATTTTCTATAAATTACATAAAGATGCATACGCACTAACACACTGTCAATCTCATTTTACTCCAAAGTAAATTGCTCGTTTTTGTTCATTCAATCTAACAATAGCAGTACAGTATCTTCTTTTAATTTAACGGTATCACAATATTTTACGTCAGGATAGAAGGAGTTACATTATGAAATGAGATTTATCTAACTTGCAATTTTCGTTTTCAAGAATTTATGTTCTTATTGGCAAATGTAAAGGCAATTGTAAGTCTTGCAGTATCATTTTTAAAGAAAATGCTTATCCTACCTAGTTCTTAACTAACATCACTCTATTGCATCGAGTTTTGAAAGTTTGAGATAAGGATGCTTAGTATGCGGTTGCCATCCATCAAGAAAGGTTAAGTCTTTCATTTTTAGAGGTTTACGAGTTGCAAAAAAGCATGTGGGTTTCCGGAGGTATGTTACTCAACTTTTTTTAAAGAAACTCAGTACAAACTAGGTGCTTTTACAGACCGTCAACCTAAAACTTTGGCAGTATGTTGCACATAATAAAATGACATACCTACTTAAATAATCATAAAAAGCTAGTGTATTTTTATAATAATGTTTGTGGTAGTATGTACACAATACAATAAAATAATACATTATTTCATTACAGTACTGCTAGCACCATTTTGTTCCAGTTTTAATAAAAACCGATAATGTGAAGTATAGTGAATAGTGACACTTGGACCTGAGAAATATTATCAGTGAAACTTTGAGTATGCAATCAATTTCAGGGATGGATAATATAGGTACCGCACTGCGTAAACACAAGAAAGAATATTATAGCATTACTTAAAGTATACAGGTGAATATTGCTTAAGTAATCTACTTCGGTCAGACAATAAAAATTGAATGTACATATCCATCAGGAATTTTATTTTAGGATATTTTACCAATTACCTACTTTTGTTTTGCACTGAAAGTACTGATTGCATTTCAGGAATTTGTCACATACAGTTTTAATTAGTAAACCATTCTGTATGTTGCGTGAAAATCCTATCACCTACTTGTTCTGTTATAAGAGCAGTGGGTACATTCTGCGAGGATGTCTATTACTTGTTAGTTTCATAGGACAATAATTAATCATTTATTACGAACACGATTTGATGATCGTTATGAATCTATGTAGTGAAAAGTTTGAGAGTGTGCACTGAAAGCATCCAGGGATTCAGATTCAAATATTATGTGAGGGAGTCTCATTATTTCATGTGATTAATGAGTTGCTTTAGTTCGTATGTGGTTCTTCTGACACAGATAATATCTAATGTACATATATGTAGTAGTAGTTGTGTAAAAGATATTTAATAAGAGATAGTGAATTCGGTGTGGTGTAGGATGCAGGAAGAGTGTTTAGCTCCGATGAGGTGGATTCTCTAATGTGATGGATGTAGATGAAGTGCTGGATTGGATATTTGACTTTTGAAAGGGTGGGACTCAGTCAGTCAGTCTCTCTGAATGCTCATCGTCAGCGGAAGTCGGTTTGGTCTATTTTCGGATCTCCCTACTTCTCTCTAATATACGCTAGTTGACCTTAGTGAAATCTGACTGCTGTCTCGCAGTCTAAGTCTACATCTCCGTCACGACTGTAAGCACGGGAGCTATAGGAGCTTAGTTAGTTTTTAGTGCTCGACTACACTTTTACCGTTTTTGCTCACTCACACTCCCCGAATCATTGAGCTGAAGGAAAGTTAATAGATGGACATGTTCTATATAAAATCCTTTTCCTATATTAAACACTATATAATATGCACCAACTTTGATTCACTATATATTTAATATTGATTTTTACACGTTTATACTTTGTGCCAGCAAAGGTACTTTAAGTTGACTGACTTTTGTTTACACTTAGCGTGTAATTTAAGTAGTATGTATAAGAAAAGCAACTTCAGCTTAAGAATATTAAGAAAGATACTCCTACACGCGATTTCTTGACTTTTTGTCTTTTTTGCTAAGGCTTGGCAGTTAACAGATATCTCTTGTGTTTTACTTTGTCAGAGTATGCTAAACTTTGTTAGCACTGACAGACAGAAGCGATTTAGAATTAGCATTAGTAAACACTATGCCTAAGCATTTTTAATTTATTGATGATGGTAGAGGTGTGTCTGTGGAGTGGAGTATGGAATGAAAACTCCGAAAATCTCTAGTGGGAAAAGATATATGCAATGTATACTTAACCGTTTTTACACAGATGTGTTATCGAAAATGGAAATGTTTGCTTATTAGTGTGCGTAAATTTAGTACACATGTGATTACATGATAGAAAAATGTTTCTGTCTAGGTCTCCCGACTGGTTATTCTTCATGAAGAAGCAGAAGATGGAAATGCTATGCCAGATTTGGAGAAACCCGTGTTCGCTGTCAGTAAAGCTGTGGCCAATTTGGTACGGGTAGGAAGAGAAACAATTCAGAGCTCAGACGATGCCATACTCCGTCAAGATATGCCAGCTGCATTGCAGCGCGTCGAAAGCGCCTCAAGATTACTTGAGGAAGCTTCTCACATGCTTAAACATGATGCTTTCTCTCAACCGGCAAGGAAAAAGTTGATTGAGGGTTCAAGAGGAATTCTACAAGGAACATCCGCCCTCCTTTTATGCTTTGACGAATCTGAAGTCAGAAAAATCATTCGGGAATGTAAAAGAGTCTTAGATTATTTGGCTGTGGCGGAAGTTGTCGACTCCTTAGAGGATTTGGTTCGCTTTGTCAAAGATCTGAGTCCGTGCCTTAGTAAAGTACGTCACCTCAAATGCAACTTCATTTTACATAGAGACTTTCTACTGACAATATGTCATAATTGTCTTTGAAATTTTGGAATTGTGATATCTTTTACATTTTTAGGTATCTAGAGAAGTCAGCGGTCGTCACGAAGAATTAACTCACCAAGTTCATCGCGAAATCCTTATTCGGTGCCTTGAGGAAGTCAAAACACTGACTCCCATTCTGATATGTAGCATGAAGATTTATATTCAAATTCATTGTCAAAGTAAGGACTCTTCGTCCAATGTATCTACTTTCATCTTCAATCAGGTTAAAATTAATGCTCAATTTTCTTTCTGAAGGTGGCAAAGGGGGAGATGAAGCAGCGGTAAATAGGGACTATCTTGCCCAAAGAATGACCGACGAAATCAATGAAATAATTCGAGTTCTTCAACTGACAACTTACGACGAGGATGAATGGGAATCTGACAACTTGACTGGAATGAAACGGGCTCTTACTGTTATAGACAGTAAAATGCAAGCTTCTCACGATTGGCTAAGAGTAAGGAAAAATCCAATTATCTCAGTAATAAGCGTCTGTAATTAAGTCCTTCAAAAATGTTTATTGTCTCTGAATAGGATCCTCGGAGTTTAAGAGGTGGAATCGGAGAAAAATCCGTCAGAGGAATACTTGATGAAGCAATTAAGGTGTCTGAACGATGTTTGCCGCAAGATCGTGAGCCAATTCGCAAAATGTGTGGCGATATTAATTCAATGACAGATGGTCTTTGTGAACTTCGGCAAAATGGGCAAGGAGATTCACCCCAGGCTGAAAGTCTTGCTAAGGGAATCGAACAGAAATTAAATGAACTAAACAATCTCGTACTAAGAGCAGTAACGAATGCTGAGAGGTCAGGCATTTTGCAACCGGCCCACACAGTCGTTGGAAGACTGGAACAAGCAAGAAGATGGTTGGCTAATCCTAGTGCTGACGATAAAGGGTTAGGACAAAGAGCAATTGCCCTTATTGTTGATGAAGCCCGAAAAGTTGCTGATGGTTTGCCTGGAGTGCAAAAGGCAGAATTATTGAATTTAAGTGACGAAGTAGATCATCTCTTGCACCAATTAGGCGATTTGTGCAGACGGGGAGATGGGAATTCACCACAAGCCCAAGCCATTGCATCACAATTGGTTCACAAACTTTCTGAGCTCAAGAATAAAATACAGACAGCTGTAATCAACCGAGTAATCGAAGACTATGTTGATACACACACTCCATTGAAGCAGTTCATAGAAGCAGTTCAACTTCCTGAAGGTAAATAATAAAAGCAATGTCAGCTTATTTAGAGATCTCATCTCGGGAAAATTACTTTAAATATATTCATATGATTTTGTAGGAACTCCAGGAAGAGATCAAAATTTTCTGGAGAAAGCCACAGCTTTGCAGTCATTTTCATACCGGGCGGCAAAAACGGCTAGAATGGTTGTTGCTGGTTGTGGTGATAACAAAAAGTTAGCTGAAGCACTTCTGCAAGGAGCAGCCCAGGTAAACACAATTTGCATGTGCTTTTCCTTGATATTAATAACTCTCCTATATCTGTAATTGCATGTCTACTTCTTAAATACAGGTAGAAAGTTTGAACCCTCAACTTATAAACGCTGGAAGAATAAGAATGGCTTATCCGGATAACCAAGCTGCTAATGAGCACTTTCAAAATTTAATGGCTCAGTACAACGAAAGCATTATTAAAGTTAGAAATCTTTGCGATGAAGCTATTGATGCAGATGTGTTTATTCAACAGTCAGGTTAAAAATGCTTCTTTCTATGTAGTAGTTACACAAAAACATTAATTTTTCCTCAGGCGAATAATTTACATTATCTAATGACATTATTTTGTGGTTCTGTAAATAGAGGATGCCATTAAAAAGCACACCATTCTATGTGAGGATGGAATTCGGGCAAAGGATCCCCCGAAGTTGGTCACAAATGCATCCACTATTGCTCGATTAGCCAATCGAGTTCTGATGGTTGCAAAACAAGAAACTGACAATTCGGAAGATCCTGTCTTTATTCAAGACGTTTCTAAATCTGCTGATGCACTTGTAGCTGGTAAAATCATTCAATTTACAGTTCATGAAGATAATCTTTCTACGAAGTAACTACCGTAATTTAATAACGGAACTTAATTATTTCTGTTACAAATCGTTTATGTTTTAATTTAATCCAGCTTTACCACCAATGGTCACCGCTGCTAGAGCTGTAGCTATTGATATTAAAGATCCAAGCCTTTCTTCCAAATGGAGAGAAAATAATCATGAGGTAAGGAAAAGGCTTCGAAACATCGAAATTGATAACATTGGTAAATGATTGCTTACTCTAATGGAATTGATTCTTATTGCAGCTAATTAATGCTGTTGCAAATGTGAGAAAAGCAGTGACCGTCAGTCCTTATGATCAAGTTGCGCCTCATTTGCCGCCTCCTCCAGATATGAGCCGTCTGTACTTAGATCGTAAGTTTCTTAAACACCATGAAAAACGTTTTATGAGATACAAAACTGTCATTTCAAGCAAACTATTGAATGTTATTCAGAACGTGCTCCTCAGCGACCTCCTCCTCCAGGTGGGGAAGTTCCACCTCCAAGACCGCCACCTCCAGCAGAAACTGACGACGAAGATGACACCATGTTTATGCAGACACCTCAACCCAATCAGCCAATCATGGTAAGCATCAATTTAAATGATACCTAAATATTTTTCAATACGTTTCTTCAGACACAGGATTTAAGGCGTAATTTGTCCTTATTAGATGGCTGCCCACGGTTTACATCAAGAAGTTCGCCAATGGTCTAGCAAAGACAATGAAATCGTTGCCGCTGCCAAACGAATGGCATTGTTGATGGGAAAATTATCGCAATTGGTCCGAGGAGAAGGAGGTACGAAGAAGGATTTAATTGCTTGTGCTAAAGAGATTTCGCTGGCTTCTGAAGAAGTAACTCATCTTGCCAAAGAACTAGCCCGGGATTGTACAGATAAACGAATGAGAACGGTAATGAAACGATATACATTCTAAAATTCTTCGGAAAATATCCTAACTCTACATATAGGAATATTGTCCTTGAAAAACATGATTTATTTACATTTCAGAACTTGCTGCAAGTTTGCGAAAGAATCCCAACGATAGGGACTCAACTGAAGATTTTAAGTACTGTAAAGGCTACTATGCTTGGTGCACAGGGTAAGAAATCAATATTTATGTTTCTTTGCTATAATTTTAGTTAAATTTAGGGAACTTGGAGGAATTTCTTAGCTTATTTCTACTGAAGATAATTTTTATGTCGCTCCGAGCATTTTATTGACGTTTAACACATCATTCCAATTGCAAGGATACATTCATAAGCCTACTGATTTCATAGATGAAGAAAAAGACACGAAAGGAATAAATTGTAATACCTTTCACCTGCTGCAAAATGAAATGCACTGTTGTATTTTACTCTCTGTGTAGGGTCTGATCCTGCTGCGTCGAAAAATTCACTTGTGTGTTTGCTTTAGTTGTTGTATCAGATCTATGCGTAAAATGAAATTGTTCCTATATATGTATACTATTGGTTATAGCATTAGTTTAGTTAAGCTGTATTGATTCACTCTAATCACTCTATTATTGACACAATTCCCATGATTATCTAACGATAATAATAATTGATTGCTTACCGTCCCACAGATTTAATTCCGAGACGTATTGATGCGGAAATTATTGGGGGTAATTCCTGATTTTACACATTGATTGAAGCTATTTACAGTCTAGTTTAAACCGTGTAGTGTAATGTAAAGATTTCTTTATATGATACCTGAAATGGTTTGATTGATAACCCACGACACCAAGGGCTAACGAGCATGAGCCTAATTTATTTTCCTATTAATTAATTTTGAAGCATTTGCCAGACTGACCTGACTTGTGACTTGATTCAAATCTTTTCCTACTATAATTTTGTTTTTGTACACTCACGCTCAGCTTTCATGTTGAGTGCCCATAATCATTTAGGATTCCCATGCAATGAAATTATTTTGCCTTTTGTACACCTTGTTAGCATCTGCACTTCTATTGTTTGCATTTAGTGTATTTATGTAGTGTATGTATTACTGGTGCATTTGCATAATATCTTTGATAATAGCATAACACCTAATAGTTATAAGATTAGTTAAATTGGTTGGAATGATTTTAAGTGTAATTTGGTATGTTGGTGGCATGGTATGGTAAACTATTCATTTTACACACTATATAGAGTAGTGCAATGTTAATACCTATTTTAGTACGTATCTGCAGTTTACAGTATCGTCTAGTAACTACATTATGATCCCGGATTGTTTCCCTCATTAATACCTGTAGTTGGGTGGTGTATATAGGCTTTCCTTTTCAATCTTCGTCTTCTCTGGTGCTCTGCTATGATATGGTGTTCTCTGGTTGAAATTCGTAGTTGTTATGTGATCCAGTGGTAAAATCTGTCCATCTTCATTGATCTCTTGCATGCGGCATGTGCGGATCTCAAAATCTCATTACAGAAAATGATATTGTGCTGGAATTGTTACGTAGGTACAAAGGGAATAATTTATAATTCAGCTCTTTCTCTTCACTTTCTCCGTTAAATCCATTTTCTGAATGTTAGCAGGCAAACATTTTGCAAAAAAGTTTCCTCTTTCTCCAATTTTCCTCAATAGAAAGCTTAATTTAGATTGAATCAAAGTATTCGGGAAAGTTCTTTGCAAAATGAACGCATTGAAAATGAAAGTTGATATTATTTAATATTCTCTCTGATAAAAAAGGAATGAAATTAGCTGGTTGAGACATGGGAAAAGCATGTTGGGTGTCTTGTGTTGGTTGTTGGTAACAAAGTTGATCGTATTAAAAGAAAAGATTTACACTTGTAAGTTGTAACTTCTTGAATATGTTATCGGTTATATT